>JBBHKE010002690.1:85001-156808 GCA_037447655.1 Zygnema cylindricum | reverse complement strand
TTAAGGACAATAACGATTTTCAAACACATTAAATCCATTGTTAAGGAAATAGAGATTATCAAACACAATTGTTACCTAAATTACACAAACTTTTAGCAATAACAGGAATTGTTACCTAAATTACACAAACTATTAGCGATAACAGAAATTGTTACCTAAATTACACAAATAACTAGCGATAACAAAAATTGTTACCTAAATTACACAAACTGTTGGCAATAACAGGAATTGTTACCTAAATTACACAAATAGTTAGCGATAACAGGAATTGTTACCTAAATTACACAAACTGTTAGCGATAACAAGAATTGTTACCTAAATTACACAAACAGTTTACAATAACATGAATTGCTACCTAAATTACACACACTATTAGCGACAACAAAAATTGTTACCTAAATTACACAAATAGTTAGCGATAACAAGAATTGTTAGCGTAATTACACAAACTATTAGTGATAAAGGAATTGTTACCTAAATTACACAAACTTTTAGCGATAACAAGAAATGTTACCTAAATTACACAAACAGTTAGCGATAACAAAAATTGTTACCTAAAATACACAAACTATAAGCGTTAATAGGAATTGTTACCTAAATTACGCATACTGTTAGGGATAACAAGAATTGTTACCTAAATTACATAAACAGTTAGCGATAACAAGAATTGTTACCTAAATTACACAAACTGTTAGCGATAACAAGAATTGTTACCTAAATTACACAAACTTTTAGCGATAACAGGAATTGTTACCTAAATTACACAAATTGTTAGCGATAACAAGAATTGTTACCTAAATTACACAAACAGTTTACAATAACATGAATTGCTACCTAAATTACACACACTATTAGCGACAACAAAAATTGTTACCTAAATTACACAAACAGTTAGCGATAACAAGAATTGTTAGCGTAATTACACAAACTATTAGTGATAAAGGAATTGTTACCTAAATTACACAAACTTTTAGCGATAACAGGAAATGTTACCTAAATTACACAAACAGTTAGCGATAACAAAAATTGTTACCTAAAATACACAAACTATAAGCGTTAATAGGAATTGTTACCTAAATTACACAAACTATTAGTGATAAAGGAATTGTTACCTAAAATACACAAACAAATAGAGATAACAAGAATTGTTACCTAAATTACACAAACTGTTAGCGATAACAGGAATTGTTACCTAAATTACACAAACTTTTAGCGATAACAGGAATTGTTACCTAAATTACACAAATTGTTAGCGATATCAAGAATTGTTACCTAAATTACACAAACTATAAGCGATAACATAAATTGTTACCAAAATTACACAAACAATTAGCGATAAGAAGAATTGTTACATAAATTACACAAACAGTTAGCGATAACAAAAATTGTTACCTAAATTACAGAAACTGTTAGCAATAACAAGAACTGTTACCTAAATTATAGAAACAGTTAGCGATAACAGGAATTTTTACCTAAATTATACAAACTGTTAGCAATAACAAAAATTGTTACCTAAATTACATAAACAGTTAGCAATAAAAAGTATTGTTACCTAAATTACACAAACTATTAGTGATAACAGGTATTGTTACCTAAATTAAACAAATTGTAAGCGATAACAAGAATTGTTACCTAAATTACAAAAACAGTTAGCGGAAACAGGAATAGTTACCTAAATTACACAAACTGTTAGCGATAATGGGAATATTACCTAAATTACACAAACTATTAGCGATAACAGGAATTGTTACCTAAATTACACAAATTGTTAGCGATAACAAGAATTGTTACCTAAATTACACAAACTAAAAGCGATAACATAAATTGTTAACTAAATTACACAAACAATTACAATAACAAGAATTGTAACCTAAATTTCACAAACAGTTAGCGATAACAGGAATAGTTACCTAAATTACACACACTATTAGCGATAACAAGAATTGTTACCTAAATTACATAAACAGTTAAGGATAACACGAATTGTTACCTAAATTACACAAACTGTTAGCGATAACAAGAATTGTTACCTAAATTACACAAATAGTTTGTGCTAACACGAATTGTTACCTAAATTACATAAACAATTAGCGATAACAAGAATTGTTACCTAAATTACACAAATTGTTAGCAATAACAGGAATTGTTACCTAAATAACACAAACAGTTTACGATAACATCAATTGCTACCTAAATTACACACACTATTAGCGATAACAAGAATTGTTACCTAAATTTCAAACACAATTAGCGATAACAAGAATTGTTACCTAAATTACATAAACATTTAGCGATAACAACAATTGTTACCTAAATGACACAAAATGTAAGCGATAACAAGAATTGTTACCTAATTACACAAAGAGTTAGCGATAACAAGAATTGTTACCTAAATTACACAAACTATTAGAGATAAAGGAATTGTTACCTAAATTACACAAACTTTTAGCAATAACAGGAATTGTTACCTAAATTACACAAACTATTAGCGATAACAGAAATTGTTACCTAAATTACACAAATAACTAGCGATAACAAAAATTGTTATCTAAATTACACAAAGTGTCAGGGATAACAGGAATTGTAATCTAAATTACACAAACAGTTAGAGATAACAAGAATTGTTAGCTAAATTAAACAAACAATTAGCGATAACAAGAATATTTACCTAAATTACACAAACTATTAGCGATAAAAGGAATTGTTAACTAAACTACACAAACAATTAGCGATAACAATAATTGTTACCTAAATTACAAAAACAGTTAGCAATAACAGGAATTGTTACCTAAATTACACAAACTGTTAGCAATAACAAAAATTGTTACCTAAATTAGACAAACAGTTAGCGATAACAAGAATTTTCACCTAAATTACACAAACTATTAGCGATAACAAGAATTGTTACCTAAATTAAACAAACTATTAGCAATAACAATAATTGTTACCTAAATTACAAAAACAGTTAGCGATAACAAGAATTGTTACCTATATTACACAAACTATTAGCGATAACATGAATTGTTACCTAAATTACACAAATTGTTAGCGATAACAAGAATTGTTACCTAAATTACACAAACTGTTAGCGATAACAAGAATTGTTACCTAAATTTCACAAACAATTAGCGATAAGAAGAATTGTTACCTAAATTTCACAATATTTAGCGATAACAAGAATTGTTACCTAAATTACACAAACAGATTGCGCTAACATGAATTGTTACCTAAATTACAGAAACTATTAGCGTTAACAAGAGTTGTTACCTTAATTACAAAAACTATTAGCGATTACAAGAATTTTTACCTAAATTACACAAACTATTATCGATAACAGAAATTGTTACTTTAATTACACAAACAATTAGCGATAACAAAAATTGTTACCTAAATTACACAAACAGTTAGCAATAACAGGAATTATACCTAAATTACACAAACTATTAGCAATAACATGAATTGTTACCTAAATTACACAAACAATTAGTGATAATAGGAATTGTTACCTAAATTACACAAAAAGTTAGCGATAACAAGAATTGTTACCTAAATTACACAAACAATTAGCGATAACAAGAATTCTTATCTAAATTACACAAACAATTAGCGATAACAAGAGTTGTTACCTAAATTACAGAAACTATAAGCGATAACAAAAATTGTTACCTAAATTATACAAACTATTAGCGATAACATGAATTCTTATCTTAATTACACAAACAATTTTCAATAAGAATTTAGCAATAACAGGAATTGTTACCTAAATTACAGAAACAGTTAGCGATAACAGGAATTGTTACCTAAATTACACAACCAGTTAGCGATAACAAGAGTTGTTATCTAAATTACACAAAGTGTCAGCGATAACAGGAATTGTAATCTAAATTACACAAATAGTTAGGGATAACAAGAATTGTTACCTAAATTAAACAAACAATTAGCGATAACAAGAATTGTTACCTAAATTACACAAACTATTAGCGATAAAAGGAATTGTTAACTAAACTACACAAACAATTAGCGATAACAAGAATTGTTACCTAAATTACAAAAACAGTTAGCAATAACAGGAATTGTTACCTAAATTACACAAACTGTTAGCGATAACAAGAATTGTTACCTATATTACACAAACTATTAGCGATAACATGAATCGTTACCTAAATTACACAAATTGTTAGCGATAACAAGAATTGTTACCTAAATGACAAAAACAGTTAGCAATAACAGGAATTGTTACCTAAATTACACAAACTGTTAGCTATAACAAGAATTGTTACCTAAATTTCACAAACAATTAGCGATAACAAGAATTGTTACCTAAATTACACAATATTTAGCGATAACAAGAATTGTTACCTAAATTACACAAACAGATTGCGCTAACATGAATTGTTACCTAAATTACAGAAACTATTAGCGTTAACAAGAATTGTTACCTTAATTACAAAAACTATTAGCGATTACAAGAATTGTTACCTAAATTACACAAACTATTATCGATAACAGGAATTGTTACTTTAATTACACAAACAATTAGCGATAACAAAAATTGTTACCTAAATTACACAAACAGTTAGCAATAACAGGAATTATACCTAAATTACACAAACTATTAGCAATAACATGAATTGTTACCTAAATTACACAAACAATTAGTGATAATAGGAATTGTTACCTAAATTACACAAAAAGTTAGCGATAACAAGAATTGTTACCTAAATTACACAAACAATTAGCGATAACAAGAATTCTTATCTAAATTACACAAACAATTAGCGATAACAAGAGTTGTTACCTAAATTACACAAACTATAAGCGATAACAAAAATTGTTACCTAAATTATACAAACTATTAGCGATAACAGGAATTCTTATCTAAATTACACAAACAATTTTCAATAAGAAAAATTGTTACCTAAATTACACAAATAGTTAATGATAACAAGAATTGATACCTAAGTTACACAAACAATTAGCGATAACAAGAGTTGTTACCTAAATAAAACAAACTTTTAGTGAAAACAGGAATTGTTACCTAAATTACACAAACAGTTTGCGATAACAGGAATTGTTACCTAAATTACACAAACTATAAGCGATAACATGAATTGTTACCTAAATTACGCATACTGTTAGCGATAACAAGAGTTGTCAATAAATTACACAAACTGTAAGCGATAACATAAATTGTAATCTAAATTACACATCGAGTTAGGGATAACAAGAATTGTTACCTAAATTACAGAAACAATTAGCGATAACAAGAATTGTTACCTAAAGTACACAAACTGTTAACAATAAAAGGAATTGTTAGCTAAACTACACTAACAATTAGCGATAACAAGAATTGTAACCAAAATTAAAAAAACAGTTAGCGATAACAGGAATTGTTACCTAAATTACACAAACTGTTAGCGATAACATGAATTGTTAATTAAATTACACAAACTTTTAGCGATAACAGGAATTGTTACCTAAATTACACAAATTGTTAGCAATAACAGGAATTTTCACCTAAATTACACAAACTATTAGCGATAACAAGAATTGTTACCTAAATTACACAAACAATTAGCGATAACAAAAATGTTACCTAAATAACCTAAACAGTTAGCGATAACAGGATTTGTTACCTAAATTACACACACTGTTAGCGATAACAAGAATTGTTACCTCAATTACATAAACATATTGCGCTAACATGAATTGTTACCTAAATTACACAAACTATTGGCGATAACAAGAATTGTTACCTAAATTACACAAACTATTAGCGATAACAAAAATTGTTACCTAAATTACACAAACAATTAGTGTAAAGAAGAATTGTTACCTAAATTACACAAACTATTAGCGATAACAGGAATTGTTACCTAAATTACACAACCAATTAGCGATATCAAAATTGTTACCTAAATTACACAAACTGTTAGCGATATCAAGAATTGTAACCTAAATTACACAAACAGTTAGCGATAACAAGAATTGTTATTTAAATTACACAAACTGTTAACGATAACAAGAATTGTTATTTAAATTACAGAAACTGTTAGCGATAACAGTTATTGTTATCTAAATTACACAAACTATTAGCGATAACAGGAATTGTGATCTAAATTACACAAACTTTTAAGGATAACAAGAATTGTAACCTAAATTACACAAACATTTAGCGATAACAAGAATTGTTACCTAAATTACACAAACTGTTAGCCATAACAAGAATTGTTACCTAAATTACACAAACAATTAGTGATAACAATAATTGTTACCTAAATTACACAAATAGTTAGCGATAACAGGAATTGTTACCTAAATTACACAAACTGTTGGCGATAACAAGAATTGTTACCGAAATTACACAAACAGTTTGCTCTAACATGAATTGTTACCTAAATTACACAAACATTTAGCGATAACAAGAATTGTTACCTAAATTACACAAACTGTTAGCGATAACAAGAATTGTTACCTAAATTACACAAACAATTAGTGATAACAATAATTGTTACCTAAATTACACAAATAGTTAGCGATAACAGGAATTGTTACCTAAATTACACAAACTGTAAGCGATAACAAGAATTGTTACCGAAATTACACAAACAGTTTGCTCTAACATGAATTGTTACCTAAATTACACAAACTATTAGCGATAACAAGAATTGTTACCTAAATTACACATACTATTAGCGATAACAAGAATAGTTACCTAAATTACATAAACTATAAGTGATAACTAGAATTGTTACCTAAATTACACAAACAATTAGGGAAAACAAGAATTGTTACCTAAATAACTCAAACACTAAGCAATAACAGGAATTGTTACCTAAATTACACAATCAGTTAGCGATAACAATAATTTTTACCTTAATTGCACAAACAGTTAGCGATAACAAGAATTGTTTCCTAAATTACACATACTGTTAGCGATAACAACAGTTGTTACCTAAATTAAAGAAACTATTAGCGATAACAAGAATTGATACCTAAATTACACAAACAATTAGCGATAACAAGAATTGTTACCTAAATTACACAAACAATTAGCGATAACAAGAATTGTTACCTAAATTTCACAAACTATTAGCGATAAAAGAAATTGTTAGGTAAACTACACAAACAATTAGCGATAACAAGAATTATTACCTAAATTACAAAAACAGTTAGCGATAACAGGAATTGTTACCTAAATAACACAAATTGTTAGCGATAATAGGAATTGTTACCTAAATTACACAAACTGTTAGCGATAACAAGAATTGTTACCTAAATTACACAAACTATTAGCGATAACAAGAATTGTTACCTAAATTACACAAACAATTAGCGATTACAACAATTGTTAGCTAAATTACCCAAACAGTTAGCGATAACATGATTTGTTACCTAAATTACACAAACTGTTAGCAATAACAAGAATTGTAACCTAAATTACACAAATAGTTTGCGATAACAACAATTGTGACCTAAATTACACAAACAGTTAGCGATAACAAGAGCTGTTACCTAAATTATACAAACTAATTGCGATAACAAGATTTTTTATCTAAATTACACAAACAATTAGCGATAAGAAGAATTGTTACCTAAATCAACACAAACTGTTAACAATAACAAGAATTGTTACCTAAATTACACAACTTATTAGCGATAACAAAAATTGTTACCTAAATTACACAAACAGTTAGCGATAACATTAAATGTTACCTAAATTACACAAACTGTTAGCGATAACAAGAATTGTTACCTAAATTACACAAACAGTTAGTGATAACAATAATTGTTACCTAAATTACACAAACTGTTAGCGATAACAAGAATTGTTACCTAAATTAAAAAAACAGTTAGCGATAACAATTATTGTTATCTAAATTACACAAACAATTAACGATAACAAGAATTGTTACCTAAATTATACAAACTGTTAGCGATAACAGGATTTGTTACCTAAATTACACAAACTGTTAGCGATAACAGGAATTGTTACCTTAATTACACAAACAGTTAGCGATAACAAGAATTGTTACCTAAATTACACAACTTATTAGCGATAACAAGAATTGTTACCTATATTACACAAACTATTAGCGATAACAAGAATTGTTACCTAAATTACACAAACAGTTAGCGATAACAAGAATTGTTACCTAAATTACACCAACAGTTAGCGATAACAACAATTGCTACCTAAATTACAAAAACTATTAGCGATAACAGGAATTGTTACCTAAATTACACAAACAATTAGCGATAACAATAATTGTTACCTAAATTACACAAATAGTTTGCGATAACAATAATTGTTACCTAAATTACACAAACTGTTAGCGATAACAATAATTGTTACCTAAATTACACAAACTGTTAGCGATAACAAAAATTGTTACCTAAATTACACAAACTATTAGCGATAACAGGAATTGTTACCTAAATTACACAAACAATTAGCGATAACAATAATTGTTACCTAAATTACACAAATAGTTTGCGATAACAATAATTGTTACCTAAATTACACAAACTGTTAGCGATAACAATAATTGTTACCTAAATTACACAAACTGTTAGCGATAACAAAAATTGTTACCTAAATTACACAAACTATTAGCGATAACAGGAATTGTTACCTAAATTACACAAACTGTTAGCGATAACAGAAATTGTTACCTAAATTACAGAACAGTTAGCGATAACAGGAATTGTTATCTAAATTACACAAATTGTTAGCGATAATAGGAATTGTAATCTAAATTACATAAACTCTAAGCGATAACAAGAATTGTGACCTAAATTACACAAACAATTATCAATAACAAGAATTAATACCTAAATTACACAAATTGTTAGCAAAACAGGAATTGTTACCTAAATTACACAAAATATTTGCGATAATAGGAATTATTACCTAAATTACACAAACTATTAGCCATAACAAGAGTTGTTACCTAAATTATAGAAACTATTAGCGATAACAAGAATTGTTACCTAAATTACAAAAACAATTAGCGATAACAAGAATTGTTACCTAAATTGCACAAACAATTAGCGATTACAGGAATTGTTGCCAAAATTCCACAAACAGTTTCCGATAACAAGAGTTGTTACCTATATTATAGAAACTATTAGCGATAACAAGAATTGTTACTTAAATTACACAAACTATTATCGATAACAGAAATTGTTACCTAAATTACACAAATTGTTAGCGATAACACGAATTGTTACCTAAATGACAGAAACAGTTAGCGATAACAATAATTGTTATCTAAATTACACAAACTGTTAGCAATAATATGAAATTTTATCTAAATAACACAAACTATTAGCGATAACAAGAATTGATACCTATATTACACAAACAATTAGCGATAACAATAATTGTTACCTAAATTACACAAACAGTTAGCGATAACAGGAATTGTTCTCTAAATTACACAAACTGCTAGCGATAACAAGAATTTTTCCCTAAATTACACATTCTGTTAGCGATAACAAGAATTGTTACCTAAATTACACAAACTAATAGCGATAACAGGAATTGTTACCTAAATTTCACAAAATTGTTAGCGATAACAGGAATTGTTACCTAAATTACACAAACAAATAGCGATACCAAGAATTATTATCTATATTAGACAAACTTTTAGCGATAATATGAACTGTAATCTAAATAACACAAACTATAAGGGATAACAAGAATTGTTACCTAAATTAAACAAACAATTAGCGATAACAAAAATTGTTACCTAAATTACACAAACTATTAGGGATAACAGGAATTGATACCTAAATTACACAATCAATTAGCGATAAGAAGAATTGTTACCTAAATAACACAAACAGTTAGCAATAACACGAATTGTTACCTAAATTACATTAACTGTTAGCGATAACAAGAATTTTTCACTAAATTACACATACAGTTAGCGATAACAAAAATTGTTACCTAAATTACACAAACTAATAGCGATAACAGAAATTGTTACCTAAATTTCACAAAATTGTTAGCGATAACAAGAATTGTTACCTAAATTACAGAAACAGTTAGCAATACCAGGAATTGTTATCTATATTACACAAAATTTTAGCGATAATATGAACTGTAATCTAAATAACACAAACTATTAGGGTTAAAAAGAATTGTTACCTAAATTAAACAAACAATTAGCGATAACAAAAATTGTTACCTAAATTACACAAACTATTAGCGATAACAGGAATTGATACCTAAATTACACAATCAATTAGCGATAACAAGAATTGTTACCTAAATAACACAAACAGTTAGCAATAACACGAATTGTTACCTAAATTACATTAACTGTTAGCGATAACAAGAATTTTTCCCTAAATTACACATACAGTTAGCGATAACGAGAATTGTTACCTAAATTACACAAACTATTTGCGATAACAAGAATTGTTACCTAAATTACACAAACAATTAGCGATTTCAATAATTGTTAACTAAATTACACAAACTATTATCGGTAACAGGAATTGTTAACTAAATTACAGAAACAATTAGGGATAACACGAATTGTTATCTAAATTACACAAACTATTAGCGATAATATAAATTGATACCTAAATTTCACAAAGTGTTAGCGATACCAATAATTGTTACTTAAATTACACAAACTAATAGCGATAACAGGAATTGATACCTAAATTTCACAAAACTGTTAGCGGATAACAGAAATTGTTACCTAAATTACACAAATTATTAGCGATAACAAGAATTGTCACCTAAATTACACAAACAGTTAGCGATAACAAGAAATATTACCTAAATGACACAAACTATTAGCGATAACAAGAATTGTTACCTAAATTACACAACCAATTTGCGATAACAAGAATTGTTACCTAAATTACACAAACTCTTAGCGATAACAAGAATTGTTACCTAAATTACACAAACTGTTAGCGATAACAAGAATTGTTTCCTAAATTACACAAACAATTAGCGATAACAAGAATTGTCACCTAAATTACACAAACAATCAGCGATAACAAGAATTGTTACCTAAATTACACAAACTATTTGCGATAACATGAATTTTTACCTTAATTACACAAACAATTAGCGATAACAATAATTGTTACCTAAATTACACAAACAATTAACGATAACAGGATTTGTTACCTAAATTACACAAACTTTTAGCGATAACAATAATTGTTACCTAAATTACACAAACAGTTTGTGAAATTCTGTGGTCTCCATTGACCCACAGAATGAGCAGCCTATGTAAAGCCTTTAGGATAATATTTGCCCCTTCTACTTTCCCGCTGAATAAGCGCCGCCCAGGCACACAAATATTCTGACCACTCTCACCCCTGTGAGGACAAGACTCCCGTGAGTCAAACGCAAAAAGAATCACTGAATTTGCTCACCTGAGCAGTAAGTTATGGCTGGTCAAAGATGACCTTTATAGTTAGAAGCTCTCATAAAGAGAGAGGTACCTAAATATTACTAAGTCTCGGTCTGCCTACTCACGACTACCTACCATTAAACCCTAGTCCAATAGGAACACTATAAAGTACAAGAAGGTACAATGGGCGATGTACTTATTGTACGACCATTGTACGACAAGGTCTACAAGGTGACACCTGTCATATCGGAAGCCATGGTTCCATAATCTCCGGAGTTTCCACAATCCAACGGAATTTTGCCACGCGTCATCCGATGTGGCGATGGCCACAAACCGCCGAAATCTTCCTCCGCGATCTCGGCGCTAATCCCGGCCGTCCGATTAAATTCGGCTTTAATCGTGGCCGTAATAAATACATGCGCGGTATTTGTTTCATTTACGAAACAAATGCGCGGTACTGATTTATGTCCGTACCGTAAGTCGTACATTACATATTACTGGATCTATGTATCCCGTAATTAATTCTAGTTAAATGGTTTATCGCAAGAATACATATCTAAATAATTATCAAACTATATGCTACGTAACAATACCTCTAGACGAAACGGCTAAGGCTACCGGCTACTTTGTGTCTGCCGGCCGGCAGGTACATGGATCAAATCCTGCCGTCGGCATATACATTTTAATCAAATATATAAACCCAGAGATAAAATTCCCGTAAACCTCAGGATAGCCAAGGTAGCCATGGCTCTAGCTTCCTCTCCAATTTCTCAGTGACTGCGACAAGTTTGAGAGTTGGAGAGAGAAGTTAGAGATAGACTGCCTCGACTTCTATATTTCTTTTGATGAAATTAGCATAGTTCATCAGACCTAGAAAATACTAATAAAACCATTAGTTTCTACACTCCCCTTATTTTCTAGTCAATCTTTAATTTCAGACCACACTTCTCCCTGCAAAAAATTAGTTTAGGGGAAGGCACAGGTTTGGTCATCATATCCGCTACCATCTCACTATCTGGTCTGTACTCTAAACTGATTATTTTGTTTTCTACTTTCTCTCTAACAAAGCTGAGTCTGATGTCCATGTGTTTGGCTTTAAAATGGTGTTTAGGATTGGCAGAAATAGCGATTGCTGCCTGATTATCACAAAATATTTTCTGCACACCACTCTTAAGGTGACCAAGCTCACCGAGCAAAGACTTGACCCACATCAATTCTTTTACAGCAGAGCAAGAGGCCATATACTCAGCCTCCATGGTGGACTGAGCAATAACCTTTTGCTGTTTGCTACTCCAACAGCAAGCCCCATCACCCACATATAATACATATCCAGAAGTACATCTCCTCATCGGAGCATCACCATAACTGGCATCACTCCAAGTAGTGATGTCAGTATTCTCCCCACCCAAATACAACCATAGATCTCTAGTTCCTACCAAGTATCTAAGGACTCTCTTAGCTGCCTCCCAATCCTTCTTAGTGGGAGCATTTAGACTTCTACTCAGCACTCCTACAATCATCAAAGGTCTCATCATCTTCAAAAGTAATACCCTCCACTATTCCATTTTTCTTCATTTTCTTTAATCTATCTAGATGCACATGCCCCAACCTTTTATGCCAAAGCATCATCTCACTTGCACACGAGTAGAGAACACTCTTTAGACTTCCCACTACTTGCCTGTAAGGAATAGTCTGCATGAACTTCTGTTCTTCAGAGATAATTCCTCGTCTAAGACTATGACTCCTTCTTCCTCACTCCCCTCACTTCCCTTCTTCAACTCCATTGGAGTTGGACAACTATTAGCTAAAACCATTTGAAATTTTTCAAGTATGTTCCCTATTGCTTCCTTTTGAGTCAATCTTATAATTTTTCTTTTCCGGTCTCTCTCTACTTAAATTCCCAAAATATATTTTGCTTCTCCCATATCCTTCTTTTCAAATCTCCCCTTAAGATCGTTTTTCAGTTTATTAATTTTTTCCATTGATTTACTTAAGACAAGCAAATCATCAACATAAATTGCAATAAATATAAAACCTTCCTCATCTTCGACAACATAGATTGAGTGTTCTGAGCTGATCCGAATATATCACAGACCGGTAAGAAACTCATCAAGCTTCTTATTCCACTGTTGGGGCCTGTTTCAAACCATGAAGAGATTTAATCAGCCGGCATACCTTACTCTCCTCTCATTCCTCCACAAACCTTTCGGTTGCCGCATGAAGATCTCCTCTTCCAATTCTCAATGCAAAAAGGCTGTTTTGATGTCCATTTGGTGCACTTCTATGTCTTCCGCTGCTGCGAGGGTGAAAAGCATGCGGACGGAGGGAAATCTGACCATTAGGGCAAAGGTTTCCT
Source organism: Zygnema cylindricum (assembly GCA_037447655.1). Taxonomy (NCBI): domain Eukaryota; kingdom Viridiplantae; phylum Streptophyta; class Zygnematophyceae; order Zygnematales; family Zygnemataceae; genus Zygnema; species Zygnema cylindricum. The sequence goes on along the minus strand of JBBHKE010002690.1, from coordinate 143,065 downwards.
CGTAGTCAATTTCCTCCTTTTGTGTAAATCCCTTTGCCACTAATCTGGCCTTATAGCGCTCGATTCTATTATCTGGGTTCAGTTTTAATTTAAAAACCCACTTACAACCGATTGGTTTTCGGTTAGGTGGACAATCCACCAGCTCCCAAGTATCGGCTGCCATGGTTCAGGCCATCTCCTCATTAATGGGTGTCTTCCACCGATTTTTTTCTGGCCAAGTCATCGCCTCTCCATAAGTTTGAGGTTCATCTTGATGAGATAGTTTAGTTACCTTGTTATTAACCTGTTTTTCTTGTAGTTTTTTGCTACTTCTCCTTCCCCCCTCAAAATCTGAGGCCGAAATAGATGGTTCTCGTGGATTCTTTCGAACAAACTCGGCTTCTCCCCTATCCCTTGATTCCGAATCAATTTCCACCACGTCTTCCGCTTCGGGTAGAGTTGTCACTGGAGTTTCCACAGCCGAGTCCTTTTCGGTCTGATTTGTATCTGCAAGAATGTCATCTTCTCTAAAACCCGGATAGTTAGGGAGCTCAAAGTCATCGGAATTTTCTGACTCAAATCTGATTTTTACTGACTTTGTATATTTGAAGGGATCCACAGACTTTCCTTCATCCATAACTACTAGATGCTTTTGATATATTATATCTTCTCTTTTTAGATCATAAACTCTATATCCTTTAACATCCTCATTATATCCTAATAAGTATCCCGGTTTTCCTTTAGGATCTAGCTTCCAATTAGACCGATCTGTATCTAGACTGAATACTTGACTGTCAAAAACCTTTAAGTGAGATATGTCTGGTTTCCGGCTTGTCCATCTCTCATAAGGTGTTTGATCTTTTATAGCTGAAGTAAGAACTCTATTTTTGAGGTAATTAGCATAGTTCATTGCTTCTGCCCAAAACCTTTTTCCTATCTTCTTATCTGACAACATACTTCTAGCACTATCACTTAGTGTTCTATTTAACCTTTCAGCTACCCCATTCTGTTCCGGGTTTTTGTGGAACTGTCTTTTGGTGTTGGACCCCATCTTCCCTCAGAAAATCCTCAAACTGGTTAGAAGTATACTCTCCACCATTGTCACTCCTTATTCTCTTGATTGGAGTTTCATGGAGTTTTTGGCTCCATGCTTTATATTGTCTAAAACAATCCTGAGCGTCGGACTTGTTTTTCAAAAAATACACTCGGGAATACCGAGACCAATCATCAGTGATAGTCATCATAAATCTCTTCCCCCCCCGGTGAGGGTACTCTAGCCGGTCCCCAAATATCTGTGTGTACTTGATCTAGAATTTATTCTCCTTTATAGGTGGCTGTTTTAGAAAAGGGTAATCAGAGTGTTTTACCTTGAGCACACCCACTCTTATCACTTATATTATCACTCTCACTAAACTTAATCCCTTCCACCACTCCCATCTTTTTCATCTCTCTTAACTTGTCTAGATTCACATGCCCAAGCCTCTTATGCCACATCATAATATCATGAACACCAACATAATAAAGTTTTTTCGTTTCATTACTTAAGATCAGCCTAAACATCCCATGGTTACCTTTCTCAGCAATGAAATAGACATCCTCCTCAAAACTAGCAGTAAAGACTCCTTCCCTAGTGCTAGTAAAAAACCCTTATCATCTAATACTGATGTAGAGATAAGGTTTTTGTTCAGCTCCGGAATAAACAATACATCGGAGAATGTTAATATGGATGTCTTTCCTTCTACTAACACTTTCAGATCTACCGATCCTACAAGAGTAGTGGTGACTATCCTCCCATCCCCGTACTCTATCTCTACCTTCCCTAGTGCTACTGAAAAAACCCCTTATCAATCTAATACTGATGTAGAGATAAGGTTTTTGTTCAGCCTCCGGAATAAACAATACATCGGAGAATGTTAATATGGATGTCTTTCCTTCTACTAACACTTTCAGATCTACCGATCCTACAAGAGTAGTGGTGACTATCCTCCCATCCCCGTACTCTATCTCTACGGTGGGAATCTTTCTTATCTTAGTGAACAGGTGTCTATCCTTACACATGTGCATTGAGGCACCTGAATCTATAATCCAGCCTGCTTCACCTTTCAATCCACCGTAAGCACATTTCTGCCTTCGTGGAATTTCAACCTCAGTTTTTCGCCTCCAACTCCTCATCCAAAAGGAGCTCATCGTCCTCGTCCTCGGATTCCGCCTCAAGTACCTGTGTGACAAGGGCCTTTTTCTTTCCTCTCGGGGTACCACCGGTCTGCCCCCTCCTTTAACCGAAGCTCGGTTAGCTTGGTGCACTCTGCCATATAGTGCCCTGGTTTCTTACAAAAATGACATAAACCTTTGGGAGCCCTTGGTTCGAACTCGCCAACCTGTTTTTTCTGCTCCCTACCCCCATAGTTTCCGACTGGTTTCCGAGAATCCTTGTTCCTCCAAGTCGGTCGCTGTTGCCAAGGCTTGGCCACTCTTCTCCTCCCCTTCGGATCTCAATCGTATTCTCTCGAACGAGAATCATCCCTACCACTGAGTTCCATATCCACCTTGAGCTCCGGCAAGTCCTGCACGACGGTTGACTATGTTCTCGAAACTCATCAGGTAACTTCATTAGTAAACAGTTAACTTTTTCTTTTTCACTAAAAGACTTACCCCGCACTCTCTAGCTCCATGAAGAGTGTAGCAAGCTCATTGCAAAAATCCAACATATTTCCCCCTTTGTATACATACTCCTTAACTTTCTGATCAGCCACTGGTTTCCGAGAATCCTTGTTCCTCCAATCGGTCGCTGTTGCCAAGGCTTGGCCACTCTTTCCTCCCCTTCGGATCTCAATCGTATTCTCTCGAACGAGAATCATCCCTACCACTGAGTTCCATATCCACCCTTGAGTCCGGCAAGTCCTGCACACGGTTGACTATGTTCTCGAACTCATCAGGTAACTTCATTAGTAAACAGTTAACTTTTTCTTTTTCACTAAAAACTTTACCCGCACTCTCTAGCTCCATGAAGAGTGTAGCAAGCTCATTGCAAAAATCCAACATATTTCCCCCTTTGTATACATACTCCTTAACTTTCTGATCAGCCAACTGTTGTTGCTGAATCGTACCACTTCGGTACATCTCTATGAGAGCCATCCAAAGATCGGATGCCCTCTCTACCTGCAAATGAGGACATGCAAGTCCTTGAGTGAGATGGCGTAGGATGAAGTGCTTTGCTGCCATATTGTTGAAGTCCCAGGTTTCAGTATCATTCTCCTCGTTCCTCAGAATAGGTGACATGAATGCTAAACCAGTTGCTATTGGTGTGGTTGCCTCCTTCTCCTTTCCTTTGTCCACCACCTCTCCTTCCTTTGTTTCCTCCGTTGAAGGTGAATCCTCTTTCCTGGTGAATCTGCTTCCTTTAAACCCTGGAGGAATTCCAAGACTTGATGGACGCCCCAATCGTCCACTCACTATCCCCCAAAACCTTTTTTTCGCATAGAGCTCCTATCATCATACTTTCCCCAATATATGAAGCCAGTTCCATTAAAGATTGGTACCCTAGAGGGTGGGCCCATAACCTGAAACTCTGAGACCTCCATAAGTCCTCAGAGTGGACAGCTTCCAAGAAGCCTCTAGGATAATCATGACCCCTTTGTGTTTAAGCAAAAATAACTGCCACCCTGGCACACAAAAACTCTGACCAACTTCACCCCTGTGAAGACAAGACTCCCCTGAGTCGATAGCAAAAAGAATCTCTGAATTTTCTCCCCTGAGCAGTAAGTTAGGGAGGGTCAAAGTTGACCTTTTGTACAGAAGCTCTCTGGGAGAGGGGGTCCTATCTTCTAATTTTTCTATCCTGGTGAATCTGCTTCCTTTAAACCCTGGAGGAATCCAAGACTTGATGGACGCCCCAACCGTCCACTCACTATCCCCCAAAACCTTTTTTTCGCATAAAGATCCTATCATTATACTTTCCTAGTATATGAAGCCAGTTCCATTAAAGATTGGTACCCTAGAGGGTGGGCCCATAACCTGAAACTCTGAGACCTCCATAAGTCCTCAGAGTAGACAGCTTCCAAGAAGCCTCTAGGATTATCCTGACTCCTTTGTGTTTCAGCAAGAATAACTGCCACCTTGGCGGACAAAAAACCCTAACCACCTGCACCTATATGAAGGCAAGACTCCCCTGAGTCGATAGCAAAAATAATCTCTAAATTTCCTCCCTTGAGCAGTAAGTTATGGAGGGTCAAAGTTGACCTTTTGTACAGAAGCTCTTTGGGAGAGAGGTTCCTATCTCCTAATTTTTCTAAGTCCTATCTCTCTCACAGACTCTATCTACTGATGTACGGAACTAATCAAAATACAGTTCCGTACGCAAAAGTACAGCTGCTGGTGTACTTCATGTACGGACATTGTACGACATGGCCTAAATGTCGACACATAAAATATCCGGATTCGATGCCATAATCTCCGGAGATTCCACGATCCAATGTAATTTCGCCACGTGTCATCCGATGTGGCAATGGCCACAAACCGCCAAAATCTTCTTCCGCGATCTCGGCGCTAATCCCGGCCGTCCGATTAAATTCGGCTTTAATCGTGGCCGTAATAAATACGATGCGCGGTATTTGTTTCATTTACGAAACAAATGCGCGGGTACTGATTTATGTCCGTACCGTAAGTCGTACATTACATATTACTGGATCTATGTAATCCCGTAATTAATTCTAGTTAAATGGTTTATCGCAAGAATACATATCTAAATAATTATCAAACTATATGCTACGTAACAATACCTCTAGACGAAACGGCTAAGGCTACCAGCTACTTTGTGTCTGCCGGCCGGCAGGTACATGGATCAAATCCTGCCGTCGGGCATATACATTTTAATCAAATATATAAACCCAGAGATAAAAATTCCCGTAAACCTCAGGATAGCCAAGGTAGCCATGGCTCTAGCTTCCTCTCCAATTTCTCAGTGACTGCGACAATCTCCGGAGTTTCCTCAATCCAACGGAATTTTGCCACGCATCATCCGATGTGGCGATGGCCACAAACCGCCGAAATCTTCCTCCGCGATCTCGGCGCTAATCCCGGCCGTCCGATTAAATTCGGCTTTAATCGTGGCCGTAATAAATACATGCGCGGTATTTGTTTCATTTACGAAACAAATGCGCGGTACTGATTATGTCCGTACCGTAAGTCGTACATTACATATTACTGGATCTATGTATCCCGTAATTAATTCTAGTTAAATGGTTTATCGCAAGAATACATATCTAAATAATTATCAAACTATATGCTGACGTAACAATACCTCTAGACGAAACGGCTAAGGCTACCACGCTACTTTGTGTCTGCCGGCCGGCAGGTACATGGATCAAATCCTGCCGTCGGCATATACATTTTAATCAAATATATAAACCCAGAGATAAAATTCCCGTAAACCTCAGGATAGCCAAGGTAGCCATGGCTCTAGCTTCCTCTCCAATTTCTCAGTGACTGCGACAAGTTTGAGAGTTGGAGAGAGAAGTTAGAGATAGACTGCCTCGACTTCTATATTTCTTTTCAGACCTAGAAAATACTAATAAAATCATTAGTTTCTACAATTGATACCTAAATTACACAAACAATTAGCGATAACAAGAATTGTTACCTAAAACTACACAAACAGTTATTGATAACAAGAATTGTTACCTAAATGACACAAACTATTAGCGATAACAATAATTGTTACTTAAATTACACAAACTGTTAGCGATAACAAGAAATGTTTCCTAAATTACACAAACAGTTTGCCATAACATGAATTGTTACCTAATTTACACAAACTGTTAGCGATAACAAGAATTTTTACCTAAATTACACAAACAGTTAATGATAACAAGAATTGTTAACTAAATTACACAAAATATTTGCGATAACAGGAATTGTTACCTAAATAACACAAACTGTTAGCGATAACAAGAATTGTTACCTAAATTATAGAAATAGTTAGCGATAACAAGAATTGTTATCTAAATTACACAAACTGTTAGGGATAACAGGAAATGTAATCTAAATTACAGAAATTGTAGCGATAACAGGAATTGTTACCTAAATTACACAAACTGTTAGCGATAATAGGAATTGTTACCTAAATTACAGAAACTGTTAGCGATACCAAGAATTGTTACCTAAATTACACAAACTGTTAGCGATAACAAGAATTGTTACCTAAATTACACAAACAATTTGCGATAACAATAAATGTTACCTAAATTACACAAATTGTTAGCAATAACAAGAATTGTTACCTTAATTACACAAACTGTTAGCGATAACAGGAATTGTTACCTAAATTACACAAATTGTTAGCGATAACAAGAATTGTTACCTAAATTACACAAACTATTAGCGATAACAGAAATTGTTACCTAAATTACACAAACAAATAGCGATAACATGAATTGTTACCTAAATAACACAAACTATTTGCAATAACAGGAATTGTTACCTAAATTACACAAACTATTAGCGATAACAAGTAATGTTATCTAAATTACATAAACATTTTACAATAACATGAATTGCTACCTAAATTCCACACACTATTAGCGATAACAGGAATTGTTACCTAAATTACATAAATAGTTAGCGATAACAAGAATTGTTACCTAAATTACACAAATTTGTTAGCGATAACAAGAAATGTTACCTTAATTACACAAACAGTTAGCCATAACAAAAATTGTTTCCTAAAATACACAAACTATAAGCGATAACAAGAATATTTTCCTAAATTATGCATACTGTTAGGGATAACATGAATTGTTACCAAAATTATAGAAACTGTTAGCGATAACAAGAATTGTTATCTAAATTATAGAAACTGTTAGGGATAACAGGAATTGTAATATAAATTTCAGAAATTGTCAAGGATAACAAGAATTGTTAACTAAATTACACAAACAATTAGGGATAATAATAATTGTTACCTAAATTACACAAAATATTTGCGATAACAAGAATTGTTACCTAAATTACACAAACTGTTAGCCATAACAAGAATTGTTACCTAAATTATAGAAACAGTTAGCGATAACAAGAATTGTTATCTAAATAACACAAACTCTTAGGGATAACAGGAATTGTAATCTAAATTACAGAAATTGTTTGGGATAACAAGAATTGTTAACTAAATGACACAAACAATTAGGGATAACAAGAATTGTTACCTAAATTACACAAACATTTAGCGATAACAAGAATTGTCACCTAAATTACACAAACTACTAGCAATAACTGGAATTGTCACCTTAATTACACAAACAATTAGCGATAACAATAATTGTTACCTAAATTACACAAACAGTAAGCGATAACAAGAATTTTAACCTAAATTAAACATACAGTTAGCGATAACAAGAATTGTTACCTAAATTACACAAACTATTAGCGATAATAGGAATTATAACCTTAATTATACAAAGAATTAGCAAAAACAATAATTGTTACCTAAATTACACAAACAATAAGCGATAACAGGAATTCTTACCTAAATTACAAAAACCGTTAGCGATAACAATAATTGTTACCTAAATTACACAAACAGTTTGCGCTAACATGAATTGTTACCTAAATTACACAAACTATTAGCGATAACAAGAATTGTTACCTAAATTACACAAACTATTAGCGATAACAGGAATTGTTACCTAAATTACACAAACAGTTAGCGATAACAGATATTGTTACCTAAATTACACAAACTGTTAGCGATAACAAGAATTTTTACCTAAATTACACAAACAGTTAGCGATAACAAGAACTATTACCTAAATTACACAAAATATTTGCGATAACAGGAATTGTTACCTAAATTACACAAACTGTTAGCGATAACAAGAATTGTTACCAAAATTATAGAAACAGTTAGCGATAACAAGAATTGTTTTCTAAATTATACAAACTGTTAGGGATAACAGGAATTGTAATCTAAATTACAGAAATTGTCAGGGATAACAAGAATTGTTAACTAAATTACACAAACAATTAGGGATAACAAGAATTGTTACCTAAATTACACAAACATTTAGCGATAACAAGAATTGTCACCTAAATTACAAAAACTACTAGTGATAACAGGATTTGTTGCCTAAATTACACAAACTGTTAGCGAAAACAAGAATTATTACCTTAATTACACAAATAGATAGCGATAACAAGAATTGTTACCTAAATTACACAAACTATTAGCGATAACAGGAATTATCACCTTAACTACACAAACAATTAGCGATAACAGGAATTGTTACCTAAATTACACAAACAGTTAGCGATAAAAAGAAATGTCACCTAAATTACACAAACTGTTAGCGATAACAACAATTTTAATCTAAATGACACAAACAATTAGCGATAACAACAATTGTTACCTAAATTACAAAAACTATTAGCGATAACAGGAATTGTTACCTAAATTAGACAAACAATTAGCGATAACAATAATTGTTACCTAAATTACACAAACAGTTAGCGATAACAAGAATTGTTACCTAAATTACACAAAATGTTAGCGATAACAATAATTGTTACCTAAATTACACAAATTGTTAGCGATAACAAAAATTGTTACCTAAATTACACAAACTATAAGCGATTACAAGAATTGTTACCTAAATACACAAACTGTTAGCGATAACAGGAATTGTTACCTAAATTACATAACAGTTAGCGATAACAGGAATTGTTATCTAAATTACACAAATTGTTAGCGATAATAGGAATTGTAATCTAAATTACACAAACTGTTAGCGATAACAAGAATTGTGACCTAAATTACACAAACAATTATCGATAACAAGAATTGTTACCTAAATTACACAAATTATTATCGATAACACGAATTGTTACCTAAACTACGCAAACAATTAGCGATTAAAAGAATTGTTACCTAAATTACACAAACTGTTAGCGATAACAGGAATTGTTACCTAAATTACACAAAATATTAGCGATAATATGAATTATTACCTAAATTACACAAACTATTATCGATAACAAGAATTGTTACCTAAATTACAAAAACAGTTAGCGATAACAAGAATTGTTATCTAAATTACACAAACTGTTAGCGATAATATGAACTATTATCTAAATAACACAAACTATTAGCGATAACAGGAATTGATACCTAAATTACACAAACAATTAGGGATAACAAGAATTGTTACCTAAATTACACAAACAATTAGCGATAACAGGAATTGTTCTCTAAATTACACAAACCGTTAGCGATAACAAGAATTTTTCTATAAATTTTACATACAGTTAGCGATAACAAGATTTGTTACCTAAATTACACAAACTAATAGCGATAACAGGAATTGTTACCTAAATTTCACAAAACTGTTTTGGGATAACAGGAATTGTTACCTAAATTACACTAACAGTCAGCGATAACATGAATTGTTATATAAAATACACAAACTGTTAGCGATAATATGAACTGTAATCTAAATAACTTAAACTCTTAGGGATAACAAAAATTGTTACCTAAATTAAACAAACAATTAGCAATAACAAAAATTGTTACCTAAATTACACAAACTATTGGCGATAACAGGAATTGATATCTAAATTACACAATGAATTAGTGATAACAAGAATTGTTACCTAAATAACACAAACAGTTAGCGATAACAAGAATTGTTATCTAAATTACACAAACTGTTAGCGATAATATGAACTGTAATCTAAATAACACAAACTATTAGCGATAACAGGAATTGATACCTAAATTACACAAACAATTAGCGATAACAATAATTGTTACCAAAATTATACAAACAATTAGCGATAACAGGAATTGTTCTCTAAATTACACAAACCGTTAGCGATAACAATAATTTTTCCCTAAATTACACATACAAATAGCGATAACAAGAATTGTTACCTAAATTTCACAAACTAATAGCGATAACAGGAATTGTTACCTAAATTTCACAAAACTGTTAGCGATAACAGGAATTGTTACCCTAATTACACAAATTGTTAGCGACAACAAAAATTGTTACATAAATTACACAAACAGTTAGCGATAACAAGAATTGTTACCTAATTGACACAAACTATTAGCGATAACAAAAATTGTTACCTAAATTACTTAAACAGTTAGCGATAACACGAAATCTTACCCATATTACACAAACTATTAGCGATAACAAGAATTGTTACCTAAATTACAAAAACAGTTAGCGAAAACACGAATTCTTACGTAAATTACAAAAACATTTAGTGATAACAAGAATTGTTACCTAAATTACACAAACAGTTAACAATAACAGGAATTGTTACCTAAATTACACAAACATTTAGCGACAACAAGATTTGTTACCTAAATTTTACAAACTGTTAGCGATAATAGGAATTGTTACCTAAATTACAGAAGTTGTTAGCGATAACAAGAATTGTTACCTAAATTACACAAATAATTAGCGATAACAAGAATTCTTACCTAAATTACACAAATAGTTAGCGATAACATGAATTGTTACCTAAATTACACAAACTGTTAGCGATAACAGGAATTGTTACCTAAATTAATGGAGTTGTTAGCGATAACAAGAATTGTTACCTAAACTACACAAACTATTAGCGATAATAGAAAATATTACCTAAATTACACAAATAGTTAGCGATAACATGAATTGTTACCTAAATTGCACAAACTGTTAGCGAGTACAGCAATTGTTACCTAAATTACACAAATTATTAGCGATAACAAGAATTGTTACCTAAATTACACAAATTATTAGCGATATCAAGAATTGTCACCTAAATTACAAAAACAGTTAGCGATAACAGGAATTGTTACCTAAATTGCACAAACTGTAAGCGATAACAGGAATTGTTACCTAAATTACACAAACTGTTAGCGATAACAGGAATTGTTACATAAATTACACAAAAAGTTAGCGATAACAAAAATTGTTACCTAAATTATACAAACTATTAGCGATAACAGAAATTGTTACCTAAATTACACAACCAATTAGTAATAACAAGAATTGTTACCTAAATTACACAAACAATTAGCGATAAAAGGAATTGTTTCCTAAATTACACAAATTGTTAGCGATAACAAGAATTGTTACCTAAATTACACAAACAGTTTCGCTAATATGAATTGTTACCTAAATTTCAAAAACAATTAGAGATAGCAAGAAATGTTACCTAAATTACACAAACAGTTAGCAATAACAAGAATTGTTTCCTAAATTACACAAAAATTTTGCAATAACAAAAACTATTACCTAAATTACACAAACATTTAGCGACAACAAGAATTGTTACCTAAATTACACAAATAGTTAAGGATAACAAGAATTGTTACCTAAATTACACAAACTGTTAGTGATAACAAAAATTGTTACCTAAATTTCACAAATAGTTTACGCTAACATGAATTGTTACCTAAATTACACAAACTCTTAGCGATTACAGGACATGTAACCTAAATTACACAAACTATTAGCGAACACATTGATTTGTTACCTAAATTACACAAACACTTAGCGATAACAACAATAGTAACCTAAATTACACAAACTGTTAACAATAACAAGAATTGTTACCTAAATTACACAAACAGCTAGCAATAACGGGAATTGTTGCCTAAATTACACAAATAGTTAGCGAAAACAAGAATTGTTACCTAAATTACACAAAAAGTTAACGATAAATTATTTGTTACCTAAATTACACAAATTCTTAACGATAACAAGAATTGTTACTTAAATTACAGAAACAGTTAGCGATAACAAGAATTGGTACCTAAATTACACAAACTATTTGCGATAACAAGAATTGTTATCTAAATTACACAAACAATTAGCGATAACAAGAATTGTTACTTAAATTACAGAAACAATTAACGATAATAGAAATTGTTATCTAAATTACACAAACTGTTAGCCATAACATGAATTGTAATCTAAATTACACTAACTATTAGGGATAACAAGAATTATTACCTAAATTACACAAACAATAAGCGATAATAAGAATTGTTACCTAAATTACTCAACTATTAGCCATAACAGGAATTGTTACCTAAAATACACAAACAATTAGCGATAACAAGAATTGTTACCTAAATTACACAAACCGTTAGCGATAACAAGAATTGTTACCTAAATTACACAAATAGTTTGCGCTATCATGAATTGTTACCTAAATTACAAAAACAGTTAGCGATAACAGGAATTGTTACATAAATTACACAAACTGTTAGCGATAACAGGAATTGTTACCTAAATTACACAAATTGTTAACGATAACAAGAATTATTACCTAAATTACACAAACAGTTAGCGATAATATGAATTGTTACCTAAATTACACAAACTGTTAGCGATAACAAGAATTATTACCTAAATTACACAAACAGTTTGCGCTAATATGAATTGTTACCTAAATTACACAAACAATTAGAGATAGCAAGAATTGTTTCCTAAATTAAATAAACAGTTACAATAACACGAATTGTTACCTAAATTACACAAACATTTAGCAATAACATGAATTTTAACCTAAATTACACAAACATTTCGCGACAACAAGAATTGTTACCTATATTACACAAACAGTTAGCGATAACATAAATTGTTACTTAAATTACAAAAACAAATAGCGATAACAAGAATTGTAACCTAAATTACACAAACAAGTAGCGATAACTAGAATTGTTACCTAAATTACACAAACTATTAGCGATAACAAGAAATGTTACCTAAATTACACAAACTATTAGCGATAACAAGATATGTTACCTAAATTACACAAACAATTAGAGATAGCAAGAATTTTTACCTAAATTACACAAATAGTTAGCTATAACACATATTGTTACCTAAATTACACAAACAATTACCAATACCAGGAATTTTTACCTAAATTACACAAATATTTAGCGACAACAAGAATTGTTACCTAAATTACAGAAACAGTTAGCGATAACAGGAATTGTTACCTAAACTACACAAACTGTTAGCGATAAAAAAAATTGTTACCTAAATTACACAAAAAGTTTGCGCTAACATGAATTCTTACCTAAATTACACAAACTGTTAGCGATAACAGGTATTGTTACCTAAATTACAGAAACAATTAGCGAAACCAAAAATTGTTACCTAAATTACACAAACTGTTAGCGATAACAAGAATTGTTACCATAATTACACAAACAGTTAACAATAACAGGAATTGTTACCTAAATTACACAAACATTTAGCAACAACAAGATTTGTTACCTAAATTTTACAAACTATAAGCGATAATAGGAATTGTTACCTAAATTACAGAAGTTGTTAGCGATAACAAGAATTGTTAGCTAAATTACACAAAATATTAGCGATAACAGAAATTGTTACCTAAATTACACAAATAATTAGCGATAACAAGAATTGTTACCTAAATTACACAAATAGTTAGCGATAACTGGAAATGTTATCTAAATTACGCCAATAGATAGCGATAACAGGAATTGTTACCTAAATTACTCAAACAAATAGCTATAGCAACAATTGCTACCTAAATTACACAAACAGTTAGTGATAACAAGAAATTTAACCTAAATTATAGAAACATTTAACGCTAACAGGAATTGTTATCTAAATTACACAAACTATAAGCGATATCAAGAATTGTTACCTAAGTTACATAAACAATTAGCGATAACAAGAATTGTTACCTAAATTTCACAAACATTTAGCGATAACAAGAATTGTTACCTAAATTTCACAAACAGTTAGTGTTCACAAGAATTGTTACCTAAATTACACAAACAGTTAGCGAGAACAAGAATTGTTACCTAAATTACACAAATTGTTATCGATTACAAGGTTTTTTACCTAAATTTCAGAAACAGTTAGCGCTAACTGGAATGATTATGTAAATTACACAAACTATTAACGATATCAAAAATTGTAACCTAAGTTACACAAACAATTAGCGATAACAAGAATTGTTACCTAAATTACACAAACAGTTAGTGTTAACAAGAATTTTTACATAAATTACAAAAACACTTAGCGATAATATGAATTGTTATCTAAATTACACAAACAGTTAGCGATTAGAGGAATTATTATCAAAATTACACAAACTGTTAGCGATAAAAAGAATTGTTACCTAAATTTCTTAAACAGTTAGCGATAACAAGAATTGTTACCTAAATTACACAAACACTTAGCGAAAACAAGAATTGTTACCTAAATTACACAAAAAGTTAGCGATAACTAAAATTGTTATCTAAAATACACAAATAGTTAGCGATAACAGGAAACGTAATCTAAATTACACAAACTGTAAGGGATAACAGGAACTGTTACCTAAATTACACAAACTGTTAGCGATAACAAGAATTGTTACCTTAATTTCACAAACAGTCAGCGATTAGAAAAATTGTTATCTAAATTTCACAAAGAGTTAGCGATAACAAAAACTATTTCCTAAATTACACAAACAGTTAGCGATAACAAGAACTGATACCTAAATTACACAAACAGTTAGCGATAACAAGAATTCTTATCTAAATTACACAAACAGTTAGCGATAACAAGAATTGTTACCTAAATTACACAAATTGTTAGCGACAACAAGAAATGTTACGTAAATTACAAAAATTGTTAGCGATAACAGGTATTGTTACCTAAATTACAGAAACAATTAGCGAAACCAAAAATTGTTACCTAAATTACACAAACTGTTAGCGATAACAAGAATTGTTACCATAATTACACAAACAGTTAACAATAACAGGAATTGTTACCTAAATTACACAAACATTTAGCAACAACAAGATTTGTTACCTAAATTTTACAAACTATAAGCGATAATAGGAATTGTTACCTAAATTACAGAAGTTGTTAGCGATAACAAGAATTGTTAGCTAAATTACACAAAATATTAGCGATAACAGAAATTGTTACCTAAATTACACAAATAATTAGCGATAACAAGAATTGTTACCTAAATTACACAAATAGTTAGCGATATCATGAGTTGTTATCTAAATTACACAAACTGTTAAAGATAACAGAAATTGTTACCTACATTACAGAAGTTGTTAGCGATAACAAGAATTGTTACCTAAACTACACAAACTATTAGCGATAGTAGAAATTATTACCTAAATTACACAAACAATTAGCGATAACAAGAATTTTTACCTAAATTACACAAATAGTTAGCGATAACATGAATTGTTACCTAAATTACACAAACTGTTAGCGATAACAGGAATTGTATTCTAAATTACACAAATAGTTAGGGATAACAAGAATTGTTACCTAAATTACACAAACAATTAGCGATAACAAGAATTGTTACCTAAATTTCTCAAAATATTAGCGATAACAAGAATTTTTACCTAATTTACACAAATTGTTAGAGATAACAGGATTTGTTACCTAAATTACACAAACTCTTAGCGATAATAAAAATTGTTACCTAAATTACACAAACTATTAGCCATACCAAGAATTGTTACCTAAATTACACAAACAATTAGCGATAACAAGAATTGTTACCTAAATTACAGAAACCATTAGCCATACCAAGAATTGTTACCTAAATTACACAAACAATTAGCAATAACAAGAATTGTTACTTAAATTACACAAACAATTAGCGATAACAGAAATTGTTACCTAAATTACACAAATTGTTAGCTATAACAAGAATTGTTACCTAAATTACACAAACAGTTTCGCTAATATGAATTGTTACCTAAATTTCACAAACAATTAGAGATAGCAAGCATTCTTACCTAAATTACACAAGCAGGTAGCAATAACAGGAATTGTTACCTAAATTACACAAAAGTTAGCAATAATAGAAATTATTACCTATATTACACAAACATTTAGCGACAACAAAAATTGTTACCTAAATTACACAATGCCTTAGCGATAACAAGAATTGTTACCTAAATTACACAAATAGTTTACGCTAATATGATTTGTTACCTAAATTACACAAACTGTTAGCGATAACAGGAATTGTTACTTATATTACACAAACTATTAGCGATAACAGAAATTGTTACCTAAATTACACAAACAATTAGCGATAACAAGAATTGTTACCTAAACTGTTAGCAATAACAAGAATTGTTACCTAAATTACACAAACAGTTAGCAATAACAAGAATTGTTACCTAAATTACACAAATAGTTAGCGATAACAAAAATTGTTACCTAATTTACACAAATTCTTAGAGATAACAGGATTTGTTACCTAAATTACACAAACTCTTAGCGATAATAAAAATTGTTACCTAAATTACACAAACTATTAGCCATACCAAGAATTGTTACCTAAATTACACATACAATTAGCGATAACAAGAATTGTTACCTGAATTACAGAAACCATTAGCCATACCAAGAATTGTTACCTAAATTACACAAACAATTAGCGATAATAGAAATTGTTACCTAAATTGCACAAATTGTTAGCTATAACAAGAATTGTTACCTAAATTACACAAACAGTTTCGCTAATATGAATTGTTACCTAAATTTCACAAACAATTAGAGATAGCAAGCATTGTTACCTAAATTACACAAACAGGTAGCAATAACAGGAATTGTTACCTAAATTACACAAACAGTTAGCAATAACAGAAATTATTACCTAAATTACACAAACATTTAGCGACAACAAGAATTGTTACCTAAATTACACAAATACTTAAGGATAACAGGAATTGTTACCTAAATTACACAAAGCGTTAGCGATAACAAGAATTGTTACCTAAATTTCACAAATAGTTTGCGCAAACATGAATTGTTACCTAAATTACACAAAGTGTTAGCGATAACAGGAATTGTTACCTAAATTACACAAACTATTAGCGATAACAGGAATTGTTACCTAAATTACACAAACAATTAGCGATAACAAGAATTGTAACCTAAACTGTTAGCAATAACAAGAATTGTTACCTAAATTACACAAACAGTTAGCAATAACAAGAATTGTTACCTAAATTACACAAATAGTTAGCAATAACAAGAATTGTTACCTAAATTTCACAAACAGTTAGAGATAACAGGATTTGTTACCTAAATTACACAAACTCTTAGCGATAACAAGAATTGGTACCTAAATTACAAAAACTATTAGCGATAACAGGAATTGTTACCTAAATTACACAAACTATTAGCCATACCAAGAATTGTTACCTAAATTACACAAACAATTAGCGATAACAAGAATTTTTACCTAAATTACACAAACTATTAGCGAAAACAGGAATTGCTACCTAAAATACACAAATAGTTAGCGATAGCAGGAATTCTTACCTGAATTACAGAAACCATTAGCGATAACAAGAATTGTTACCTAAATTACACAAACTATTAGCCATACCAAGAATTGTTGTCTAAATTACACAAACAATTAGCGATAACAAGAATTTTTACCTAAATTACACAAACTTTTAGCGATAACAAGAATTCTTACTTAAATTACACAAACAGTTTGCGCTAATATGAATTGTTACCTAAATTACACAAACAATTAGAGATAGCAAGAATTGTTACCTAAAATACATAAACAGTTAGCGATAACAAGAATTGTTACCTAAATTACACAAACTATTAGCGATAACAGGAATTGTTACCTAAATTACAAAAACAATTAGCAATAACAATAATTATTACCTAAATTACACAAACAGTTAGCAATAACAGGAATTGTTAACTAAATTACACAAACTGTTAGCGATAACATGAATTGTTACCGAAAATACACAAACCTTTTGCTCTAACATGAAATGTTACCGAAATTACACAAAATATTAGCGATACCAAGAAATTTTATCTAAATTACATAAACAATTAGCGATAACAAGAATTTTTACCTAAATTACACAAACTGTTAGCAATAACTAGAATTGTTACCTAAATAACACAAACGATTTGCAATAACAGGAATTGTTACCTAAATTACAAAAACAGTTAGCGATAACAATAATTATTACCTAAATTACACAAACAGTTACTGATAACACGAATTGTTACCTAAATTACACAAACTGTTAGCGATAATAAGAATTGTTACCGAAAATACACAAACAGTTTGCTCTAACATGAATTGTTACCTAAATTACAAAAAATATAAGCGATAACAGGAATTGTTGCCTATATAACACAAACAGTTAGCAATAACAGAAATTGTTACCTAAATTACACAAACAGTTAGCGATAACAGGAATTGTCACCTAAATTACAT
Source organism: Zygnema cylindricum (assembly GCA_037447655.1). Classification (NCBI taxonomy): domain Eukaryota; kingdom Viridiplantae; phylum Streptophyta; class Zygnematophyceae; order Zygnematales; family Zygnemataceae; genus Zygnema; species Zygnema cylindricum. The sequence goes on along the minus strand of JBBHKE010002690.1, from coordinate 124,819 downwards.
TTATGTTAGCGATAACAAGAATTGTTACCTCAATTACACAAACTATTAGCGATAACAGGAATCGTTACCTAAATTACACAAACAATTAGCGATAACAATAAATATTACCTAAAATTACACAAATAGTTAGCGATAACATGAATTGTAACCTAAATTACACAAACTGTTAGCGATAACAGGAATTGTTACCTAAATTACACAAACTAATAGCGATAACAGGAATTGTTACCTAAATTACAAAAACAATTAGCAATAACAATAATTATTACCTAAATTACACAAACAGTTAGCGATAACAAAAATTGTTACCAAAAATACACAAACTTTTTGCTCTAACATGAATTGTTACCTAAATTACACAAAATATTAGCGATACCAAGAATTTTTATCTAAATTACACAAACAATTAGCGATAACAAGAATTGTTACCTAAATTACACAAACTGTTAGCAATAACAGGAATTATTACCTAAATAACACAAACAGTTTGCAATAACAGAAATTGTTACCTAAATTACACAAACAGTTAGCGTTAACAATAATTATTTCCTAAATTACACAAACAATTACCGATAACAGGAATTGTTACCTAAATTACACAAACTGTTAGCGATAATAACAATTGTTACCGAAAATACACAAACAGTTTACTCTAACATGAATTGTTACCTAAATTACAAAAAATATTACCGATAACAGCAATTGTTACCTAAATAACACAAACAGTTAGCAATAACAGAAATTGTTACCTAAATTACACAAACAATTAGCGATAACAGGAATTGTCACCTAAATTACATATATGTTAGCGATAACAAAAATTGTTATCTAAATTACACAAACTATTAGCCATAACAGGAATTGTTACCTAAATTACAGAAACAATTAGCGATAACAATAAATATTACCTAAATTACACAAATTGTTAGCGATAACAGGAATTGTTACCTAAATTACACAAACTAATAGCGATAACAGGAATTGTTACCTAAATTACAAAAACAATTAGCAATAACAATAATTATTACCTAAATTACACAAACAGTTAGCAATAACAATAATTATTACCTAAATTACACAAACAGTTAGCGATAACAAAAATTGTTACCAAAAATACACAAACTTTTTGCTCTAACATGAATTGTTACCTAAATTACACAAAATATTAGCGATACCAAGAATTTTTATCTAAATTACACAAACAATTAGCGATAACAAGAATTGTTACCTAAATTACACAAACTGTTAGCAATAACAGGAATTATTACCTAAATAACACAAACAGTTTGCAATAACAGAAATTGTTACCTAAATTACACAAACAGTTAGCGTTAACAATAATTATTTCCTAAATTACACAAACAATTACCGATAACAGGAATTGTTACCTAAATTACACAAACTGTTAGCGATAATAAGAATTGTTACGAAAATACACAAACAGTTTACTCTAACATGAATTGTTACCTAAATTACAAAAAATATTAATTAGCGATAGCAACAATTGTTACCTAAATTACACAAACTATTAGCAATAACAGGAATTGTTACCGAAATAACACAAACAGTTAGCGATAACAGGAATTGTTAACTAAATTACACAAACAATTAGCGATAACAATAATTATTACCTAAATTACACCAACAGTTAGCGATAACAGGAAGTGTTACTTAAATTACACAAACTGTTAGCGATAACAAGAATTGTTACCGAAAATACACAAACAGTTTGCTCTAACATGAATTGTTATCTAAATTACAGAAACAATTAGCGATAACAAGAATTGTTACCTAAATTACACAAACTGTTAGCAATAACATAATTGTTACCTAAATAACACAAATAGTTAGCAATAACAGAAATTGTTACCCAAATTACACAAACAATTAGCGATAACAAAAATTGTTACCTAAATTACAGAAACAATTAGAGATAACAAAATTTGTTACCTAAATTACACAAACAGTTAGCGATAACAGAAATTGTTACCTAAATTACACAAACTATTAGCGATAACAAGAATTGTTACCTAAATTACACAAACTATTAGCGATAACAAGATATGTTACCTAAATTACACAAACAATTAGAAATAGCAAAAATTGTTACCTAAATTACACAAACTGTTAGCGATAACAAAAATTGTTACCTAAATTACACAAAGAGATTGCGCTAACATGAATTCTTACCTAAATCACACAAACTATTAGCGATAACAGGAATTGTTACCTAAATTACACAAACAATTAGCGATAACAAAAACTGTTACCTAAATTACAGAAGTTGTTAGCGATAACACGAATTGTTACCTAAATTACAAAAACAGTTAACGATAACACGAATTCTAACCTAAATAACACAAATAGTTAGCAATAACAAAAATTGTTACCTAAATTACACAAACAGTTAACAATAACATGATTTGTTACCTAAATTACATAAACATTTAGCGACAACAAGATTTCTTAACTAAATTTTACAAACTGTTAGCGATAACAGGAATTGTTACCTAAATTACAAAAGTTGTTAGCGATAACAAGAAGTGTTACCTAAATTACACAAACAATTAGCGATAACAAGAATTGTTACCTAAATAACACAAACAGTTTGCGATAATATGAATTATTACCTAAATTACACATACAATTAGCGATAACAAGAATTGTTACCTAAATTACAAAAACAGTTAGCGATAACACGAATTGTTACCTAAATTACACAAACTGTTAGCGATAACAGGAATTGTTACCTAAAATACACAAACTGTTAGCGATAACAGGAATTGTTACATAAATTACACAAATTGTTAGTGATAACAAGAATTGTTACGTAAATTACACAAATTATTATCGATAACAGAAATTGTTACCTAAATGACACAAACAATTAGCGATAACAGGAATTCTTACCTAAATTACACAAACAGTTTCGCTAATATGAATTGTTACCTAAATTTCACAAACAATTAGAGATAGCAATAATTGTTACCTAAATGACACAAACAGTTAGCAATAACAGGAATTGTTACCTAAATTACACAAACAGTTAGCAATAACAGGAATTGTTACCTAATTTACACAAACATTTAGGGACAACAAGAATTGTTACCTAAATTACACAAACAGTAAAGGATAACAAGAATTGTTACCTAAATTACACAAACCGTTAGCGATAACAAGAATTGTTACCTAAATTTCACAAATAGTTTGCGCTAACATGAATTGTTACCTAAATTATACAAAATATTAGCTATAACAGGAATTGTTACCTAAATTACACAAACAATTAGCGATAACAAGAATAGTTACCTAAATTACACAAACTGTTTGCAATAAGAGGAATTGTTACCTAAATAACACAAACAGCTAGCAATAACAAGAATTGTTACCTAAGTTACACAAATAGTTAGCGATAACAAATATTGTTACCTAAATTACACAAACAATTAACGATAATAAGATTTGTCACCTAAATTACACAAACTCTTAACGATAACAAGAATTGTTACCTAAATTACACAAACAGTTAGCGATAACATGAATTCTTACCTAAATTACACAAACTGTTAGCGATTACAAGAATTGTTACCTAAATTACACAAATATTTAGCGACAACAAAATTTGTAACCTAAATTTAACAAACTGTTAGCGATAACAGGAATTTAGTTGTTACCTAAATTACAGAAGTTGTTAGCAATAACAAGAATTGTTACCTATTTTACACAAACAATTAGCGATAACAAGAATTGTTACCTAAATAACACAAACAGTTTGCGATAATATGAATTGATACCTAAATTACACAAACTATTAGCGATAACAAAATTGTTACCTACATTACACAAACTGTTTGCGATAACAAGAATTGTTAACAAAAATACACAAACAATTTGCTCTAACATGAATTGTAACCTGAATTACACAAAATATTAGCGATAACAAGAATTTTTATCTAAATTACACAAACAATTAGCGATAACAAGAATTGTAACCTAAATTACACTAACTGTTAGCAATAACAGGAATTGTTACCTAAATAACACAAACAGTTTGCAATAACAAATATTGTCTCCTAAATTACATAAACAGTTAGCGATAACAAGAATTGTTACCTAAATTACACAAATTTGTTAGCGATAACAAGAATTGTTAGCTAAATTACACAAACAGTTAGCGATAACAGGAATTGTTACCTAAATTACACAAACTGTTAGCGATAACAAGAATTGTTACTGAAAATACACAAACAGTTTGCTCTAACATGAATTGTTACCTAAATTACACAAAATATTAGCGATAACAAGAATTTTTATCTAAATTACACAAACAATAAGCGATAACAAGAATTGTAACCTAAATAACACAAACAATTAGCAATAACAGAAATTGTTACCTAAATTACACAAACAGTTAGCAATAACAGGAATTGTTACCTAAATTACATATCTGTTAGCGATAACAAGAATTGTTACCTAAATTACATAATCAGTTTACAATAACATGAATTGCAACCTAAATTACACACACTATTAGCGATAACACGAATTGTTACCTAAATTACACAAATAAATAGCGATAACAAAAATTGTCTCCTAAATTACATAAACAGTTAGCGATAACAAGAATTGTTACCTAAATTACACAAATTTGTTAGCGATAACAAGAATTGTTAGCTAAATTACACAAACAGTTAGCGATAACAAGAATTGTTACCTAAATTACACAAAATGTTAGCAATTATAATAATTGTTCCCTAAATGATACAATCAGTTAGCAATAACAGGAATTGCCACTTAATTACACAAACAGTTAGCGATAACAGGATTTGTTACCTTAATTAAAACAAACTCTTAGCGATAACAAGAATTGATACCTTAATTACACAAAGAGATAGCGATAACAAGAATTGGTACCTAAATTACACAAATTATTAGCGATAATAGGAATTGTTACCTAAATTACACAAACAATTAGCGATAACAAGATATGTTACCTAAGTTACACAAATAGTTTGCTCTAACATGAATTGTTACCTAAATTACACAAAATATTAGCGATAAGAAAAAATTGTTACCTAAATTACACAAACAATTAGGGATAACAGGAATTGTTACCTAAATTACACAAACTGTTAGCAATAACAGGAATTGTTACCTAAATTACACAAACTGTTAGCCATACCAAGAATTATTACCTAAACTATTGAAACAATTAGCGATAACAAGAATTTTTACCGAAATTTCACAAACAGTTTGCTCTAACATGAATTGTTACCTAAATTACACAAAATTATTTGCGATAACAAGAATTGTTACCTAAATTACACAAACAATTAGCGATAACAAGAATTATTACCTAAATTACACAAACTGTTAGCAATAACTGGAATTGTTACCTAAATAACACAAACAGTTAGCAATAACAATAATTGTTACCTAAATTTCAGAAACAGTTAGCGATAACAACAAATTGTTACGTAAATTACATAAACTGTTAGCGATAACAAGAATTGTAACCTAAATTACACAAACAATTTACAATAACATGAATTGCTACCTAAATTACACACATTGTTAGCGATAACAAGAATTGTTACCTAAATTACACAAATAATTAGCGATAACAAGAATTTTTACCTAAATTACATAAACAGTTAGCGATAACAAGAATTGTTACCTAAATTACACCAATAGTTAGCGATAAGGAAATTGTTACCTAAATTACACAAACTATAAGCGATAACAGGTATTGTTACCTAAATTACGCATATTGTTAGGGATAACAAGAATTGTTACCTAAATTATAGAAACAGTTAGCGATAACAAGAGTTGTTATCTAAATTACACAAACTATCAGCGATAACGAAATTGTAATCTAAATTATACAAACAGTTAGGGATAACAATAATTGTTACCTAAATTACACAAACAATTAGCGATAACAAGAATTGTTACCTAAATTACACAAACTGTAGCGATAACGATAATTCTTACCTAAATTACACAAATTGTTTGCGATAACAAAATTTTTATCTTAATTACACAAACTATTAGCGATAATAGAAATTGTTACCTAAATTACACAAACAATTAACGATAACAATAATTGTTACCTAAATTTCACAAACAGTTAACGATAACAAGAATTGTTACCTAAATTACACAAACTCTTAGCGGTTTCACTATTGTTACCTAAATTACACAAACAATTACAGATAGCAAGAATTCTTACCTAAATTACACAAACAGTTAGCAATAACAAGAATTGTCACCTAAATTACACAAACCGTTAGCGATAACAAGAATTGTTACCTAAATTACACAAATAGTTTGCGCTAACATGAATTGTTACCTAAATTACACAAAATGTTAGCAAAATAGGAATTGTTACCTAAATTACACAAACTATTAGCGATAACAGGACTTGTTACCTAAATTACACAAACAATTAGCGATAAAAATAATTGTTACCTAAATTACACAAACAGTTAGCAATAACAGGAATTGTTACCTTAAATACACAAATAGTTAGCGATAACAAGAATTGTTACCTAAATTACACAAACAGTTAGCGATAACAAGAATTGTTACCTAAATTACACAAACTCTTAGCGATAACAAGTATTGTTACCTAAATTACACAAACTCTTAGCGATAACAAGTTTTGTTACCTAAATTACACAAACTATTAGCGATAATAGAAATTGTTACATAAATTACACAAACAATTAGAGATAACAATAATTGTTACCTAAATTACACAAACATTTAGCGACAACAAGAATTGTTACCTTAATTACACAAACAGTTAAGGATAACAGGATTTGTTACCTAAATTACACAAACCGTTAGCGATAACAAGAATTGTTACCTAAATTACACAAATAGTTTGCGCTAACATGAATTGTTACCTAAATTACACAAACTGTTAGCGAAAAATAGGAATTGTTACCTAAATTACACAAACAATTAGCGATAAAAAATATTGTTACCTAAATTACACAAACTGTTAGCAATAACAGTAATTGTTACCTAAATTACACAAACAGTTAGCAATAACACGAATTGTTACCTTAAGTACACAAATAGTTAGAGATAACAAGAATTGATACCTAAATTACACAAACAATTAGCGATAACAAGAATTGTTACCTAAATTACACAAACTATTAGCAATAACAAGAATTTTTACCTAAATTACACAAACTATTAGCGATAACAAGATTTTTTACCTAAATTACAAAAACTGTTAGCGATAACAAGAATTATTACCTAAATTACACAAACTGTTAGCGATAACAAGAATTGTTGCCTAAAATACACAAACAGTTAGTGATAACAAGAATTATCACCTAAATTACACAAACTATTAGCGATAACAGGAATTGTTACCTAAATTATACAAACTATTAGCCATACCAAGAATTGTTGCCTAAATTTCACAAACAATTAGCAATAACAAGAATTTTTACCTAAATTACACAAACTATTAGCAATAACAGGAATTGTTACCTAAATTACACAAACAATTAGCGATAACAATAATTTTTACCTAAATTACACAAACACTTAGCGATAACAGGAATTGTAACCTTAATTACACAAACTGTTAACGATAATAAGAATTGTTACCGAAATTACATAAACAGTTAGCGATAACTAGAATTGTTACCTAAATTACACAAACTTTTAGCGATAACACGAATTGTTACCTAAATTAAACAAACTGTTAGCGATAACAAGAATTGTTACCTAAATTACAGAAGCAGTTAGCGATAACAAAAATTGTTACCTAAAATACACAAACTGTTAGCGATAACAAAATTGTTACCTAAAATACACAAAAAGTTAGCGATTAGAAGAATTGTTACCTAAATTACACAAACTATTAGCGATAACATGAATTGTTACCTAAATTACACAAACAATTAGCGATAACAATAATTGTTACCTAAAATACACAAAAAGTTAGCCATAACAAGATTTATTACCTTAATTACACAAACTGTTTGCGATAACAAGAATTGTTACCGAAATTACATAAACAATTAGCGATAACAAGAATTGTTACTTAAATTACACAAACTTTTAGCGATAACAGGAATTGTTACCTAAATAACACAAAGTGTTAGCGATAAAAGGAATTGTTACCTAAATTACACAAACAGTTAGCGATAACAAAAATTGTTACCTAAAATACACAAACTATAAGCGATAACAAGAATTGTTACCTAAATTACGCATACTTTTAGGGATAATAGGTATTGTTACCAAAATTACTGAAACAGATAGCGATAACAAGAGTTGTTATCTAAATTACACAAACTGTCAGCGATAACAGGAATTATAATCTGAATTACACAAACAGTTAGGGATAACAAGAATTGTTACCTAAATTACACAAACAATTAGAGATAGCAAGAATTTTTACCTAAATTACACAAATAGTTAGCAATAACACATATTGTTACCTAAATTACACAAACAATTAGCAATAACAGGAATTTTTACCTAAATTACACAAATATTTAGCGACAACAAGAATTGTTACCTAAATTACACAAACAGTTAGCGATAACAGGAATTGTTACCTAAACTACACAAACTGTTAGCGATAACAAAAATTGTTACCTAAATTACACAAAAAGTTTGCGCTAACATGAATTCTTACCTAAATTACAAAAACTAATAGCGATAACACGAATTGTTACCTAAATTACACAAAAAATTAGCGAAACCAAAAATTGTTACGTAAATTACACAAACTGTTAGCGATAACAAGAATTGTTACCTTAATTACACAAACGGTTATCAATAACAGGAATTGTTACCTAAATTACACAAACATATAGCAACAACAAGATTTGTTACCTAAATTTTACAAACTGTTAGCGATAATAGGAATTGTTACCTAAATTACAGAAGTTGTTAGCGATAACAAGAATTGTTACCTAAATTACACAAAATATTAGCGATAACAGAAATTGTTACCTAAATTACACAAACAATGAGCGATAACAAGAATTGTTACCTAAATTACACAAATAGTTAGCGATATCATGAATTGTTACCTAAATTACACAAACTGTTAGCGATAACAGGAATTGTTACCTACATTACAGAAGTTGTTAGCGATAACAAGAATTGTTACCTAAACTACACAAACTATTAGCGATAGTAGAAATTATTACCTAAATTACACAAACAATTAGCGATAATAAGAATTTTTACCTAAATTACACAAATAGTTAGCGATAACATGAATTGTTACCTAAATTACACAAACTCTTAGCGATAACAGGAATTGTAATCTAAATTACACAAATAGTTAGGGATAACAAGAATTGTTACCTAAATTACACAAACAATAAGCGATAACAGGAATTGTTACCTAAATTACTCAAAATATTAGCGATAACAAGAATTGTCACCTTAATTACAAAAACAGTTAGCGATAACAAGAATTGTTACGTAAATTACACAAACTGTTAGCGATAACAAAAATTGTTACCTAAATTACACAAACTTTTAGCGATAACAGGAATTGTTACCTAAATAACACAAAAGTTAGCAATAATAGAAATTGTTACCTAAATTACACAAACTATTAGCGATAACAGGAATTGTTACCTAAATTACACAAACAATTAGCGATAACCACAATACTAACCTAAATTACACAAACTGTTAGCGATAACAGGAATTGTTACATAAATTACACAAAATGTTAGCGATAACAAGAATTGTTACCTAAATTACACAAACTATTAGGGATAACATTACACAAACTATTAGCGATAACAGGAATTGTTACGTAAATTACACAAACTGTCAGCGATAACAAGAATTGTTACCTAAATTACACAAACAGTTTGCGCTAACATGAATTGTTACCTTAATTACAAAAACTATTAGCGATTACAAGAATTATTACCTAAATTACACAAACTATTAGCGATAACAGGAATTGTTACCTAAATTACACAAACAATTAGCGATAACAAAAATTGTTACCTAAATTACACAAATTGTTAGCAATAACAGGATTGTTACCTAAATTACAAAAACAGTTAGCGATAACATGAATTGTTAATTAAATTACACAAACTGTTAGCGATAACAGGAATTGTTACCTAAATTACACAAATTGTTAGCGATAACAGGAATTGTAACCTAAATTAGACAAAAAGTTAGCGATAACAAAAAATTTCACCTAAATTACACAAACTATTAGCGATAAAAGGAATTGTTACCTAGATTACACAAACTATTAGCAATAACAATAATTGTTACCTAAATTACAAAAACAGTTAGCGATAACATGAATTGTTAATTAAATTACCCAAACTGTTAGCGATGCTAGGAATTGTTACCTAAATTACACAAATTGTTAGCGATAACAAGAATTGTTACCTAAATTACACAAATTGTTAGCGATAACAGGAATTGTTACCTAAATTACAAAACTGTTAGCGATAACATGAATTCTTACATAAATTCCCCAAACAGTTAGCGATAACAAGAATTGTTACCTAAATTACATAAATAGTTAGCGATAACAAGAATTGTTATCTAAATTACACAAATTTGTTAGCGATAACAAGAATTGTTACCTAAATTACACAAATAGTTAGCGATAACAAGAATTGTTACCTAAATTACACAAACTATTAGAGATAAAGGAATTGTTCCCTAAATTACACAAACTTTTAGCGATAACTAGAATTGTTACCTAAATTACACAAACTATTAGCGATAACAGGAATTCTTACCTAAATTACAGAAACAATTAGCGATAACAAAAATTGTTACCTTAATTACACAAACTATAAGCGATAACAAGAATTGTTACCTGAATTACATTAACTTTTAGCGATTACAAGAATTGTTACCTAAAATACACAAACTATTAGCGATAACAGGAATTGTTACCTAAATTACACAAACTGTTAGCGATAAAGGGAATTGTTACCTAAATTACACAAACTATTAGCGATAATAAGAATTGTTACCTAAATTACACAAATTGTTAACGATAACAAAAATTGTTACCTAAATTACACAAATTTGCGCTAACATGAATTGTTACCTAAATTACACAAACAATTAGCAACAACAAAATTGTTACCTAAATTATACAAACTATTAGCGATAACAAGAATTCTTACCTAAATTACAAAAACAATTAGCGATAACATGAATTGTTAATTAAATTACTCAAACTGTTAGCGATACCAGGAATTGTTACCTAAATTACACAAACTATTAGAGATAAAGGAATTGTTAATTAAATTACCCAAACTTTTAGCGATAACAGAAATTGTTACCTAAATTACACAAACTATTAGCGATAACAAGAATTGTTACCTAAATTACACAAACAATTAGCGATAACAAAAATTGTTACCTAAATAACACAAACTATTAGCCATAACAGGAATTGTTACCTAAATTACACAAACTATTAGCAATAACAATAATTGTTACCTAAATTACACAAAGAGTTAGCGATAACAAGAATTTTTACCTAAATTACACAAACTATTAGCAATAACATGAATTGTTACCTAAATTACACAAACAATTAGCGATAACAATAATTTTTACCTAAATTACACAAACAGTTAGCGATAACAGGAATTGTTACCTTAATTACACAAACTGTTAGCGATAATAAGAATTGTTACCGAAATTACATAAACAGTTAGCGATAACTAGAATTGTTACCTAAATTACACAAACTTTTAGCGATAACACGAATTGTTACCTAAATTAAACAAACTGTTAGCGATAACAGGAATTGTTACCTAAATTACAGAAACAGTTAGCGATAACAAAAATTGTTACCTAAAATACACAAACTGTTAGCGATAACAAAATTGTTACCTAAAATACACAAAAAGTTAGCGATAACAAGAATTGTTACCTAAATTACACAAACTATTAGCGATAACATGAATTGTTACCTAAATTACACAAACAATTAGCGATAACAATAATTGTTACCTAAATTACACAAACAGTTAGCGATAACAGGAATTGTTACCTTAATTACACAAACTGTTAGCGATAACAAGAATTGTTACCGAAATTACATAAACAATTAGCGATAACAAGAATTGTTACTTAAATTACACAAACTTTTAGCGATAACAGGAATTGTTACCTAAATAACACAAAGTGTTAGCGATAAAAGGAATTGTTACCTAAATTACACAAACAGTTAGCGATAACAAAAATTGTTACCTAAAATACACAAACTATAAGCGATAACAGGAATTGTTACCTAAATTACGCATACTGTTAGGGATAATAGGTATTGTTACCAAAATTACTGAAACAGATAGCGATAACAAGAGTTGTTATCTAAATTACACAAACTGTAAACGATAACAGGAATTATAATCTGAATTACACAAACAGTTAGGGATAACAAGAATTGTTACCTAAATTACACAAACTGTTAGCGATAACTAGAATTGTTACCTAAATTACAAAAACAGTAAGCGATAACAGGAATTGTTACCTAAATTACACAAACTGTTAGCGATAACAGGAATTGTTACCTAAATTACACAAACTGTTAGCGATAACAGGAATTTTTACCTAAATTACACAAATTGTTAGCGATAACAAGAATTGTTACCTAAATTACAAAAACTATTAGCGATAACAGGAATTGTTACCTAAATTACACAAACAATTAGCGATAACAAGAATTGTTACCTAAATTACAAAAGCTGTTAGCGATAACAAGAATTATTACCTAAATTACACAAACTGTTAGCAATAACAGGAATTGTTTCCTAAAATACACAAATAGTTAGCGATAACAAGAATTGTTACCTAAATTACACAAACTATTAGCGATAACAGGAATTGTTACCTAAATTGCACAAACTATTAGCCATACCAAGAATTGTTACCTAAATTACACAAACAATTAGCAATAACAAGAATTTTTACCTTATTTACACAAACTATTAGCGATAACAAGAATTATGACCTAAATTACAAAAACAGTTAGCGGTAACAAGAATTGTTACCTAAATTACACAAACTGTTAGCGATAATAGGAATTGTTACCTAAATTACACAAACTGTTAGCGAAAACAAGAATTATTACCTAAATGACACAAATTGTTAGCGATAACAAGAATTGTTACCTAAATTACACAAACTATAAGCGATAACAATAATTGTTACCTAAATTACACAAACAATTAGCGATAACAAGAATTGTTACCTAAATTACAGAAACAGTTAGCCATAACAGCAATTGTTACCTAAATTACTCAAACTGTCAGCGATAACAAGAATTGTTACCAAAATGACAAAAACAGTTTGCGATAATATGAATTGTTACCTTAATTACACAAACAATTAGAGATAGCAAGAATTGTTACCTAAATTTCACAAACAATTAGCAATAACACGAATTGATACCTAAATTACACAAACAGTTAGCGACAACACGAATTGTTACCTAAATTACACAAACAGTTAAAGATAACAGGAATTGTTACCTAAATTACACAAACCGTTAGCGATTACAAGAATTTTTACCTAAATTACACAAATAGTTTGCGCTAAGATAAATTGTTACCTAAATTACATAAACTATTAGCGATAACAAGAATTGTTACCTAAATTACAGAAACAATTAGCGATAACAAGAATTGTTACCTAATTACACAAACTGTTAGCAATAAAAGGAATTGTTACCTAAATTACACAAACAGTTAGCTATAACAGGAATTGTTACCTAAATTACACAAACAGTTAGGGATAACAAGAATTGGTACCTAAATTACACAAACTATTAGCGATAACAGGAATTGTTACCTAAAATACACAAACAATTAGCGATAACAAGAATTGTTACCTAAATTACACAAACTATTAGCCATAACAAGAATTGTTACCTCAATTACACAAACAATTAGCGATAACAATAATTGTTACCTAAATTACACAAACTATTAGCGATAACAATAATAGTTACATAAATTACACAAACAATTAGCGATAACAAGAATTGTTACCTAAATTACATAAACAGTTAGCGATAACAATAATTATTACCTAAATTACACAAACATTTTACGATAACATGAATTGCTAGCTAAATTACACACACTATTAGCGATAACAAGAACTGCTACCTAAATTACACAAACTTTTAGCGATAACAGGAATTGTTACCTAAATTACACAAACTTTTAGCGATAACAGAAATTGTTACCTAAATTATAGAAACAGTTAGCGATAATAGGAATTGTTACCTAAATTACACAAACAGTTATCGATACCAAAAATTGTTACCTAAATACACAAACTATAAGCGATAACAGGAATTGTTACCTAAATTACGCATACTGTTAGGGATAACAAGAATTGTTACCTAAATTACAGAAACAGTTAGCGATAAAAAGAGTTGTTATCTAAATTACACAAACTGTGAGCGATAACAGGAATTGTCATCTAAATTACACAAATAGTTAGGGATAACAAGAATTGTTACCTAAATTACACAAACAATTAGCGATAACAAGAATGGTTACCTAAATTACACAAATAGTTTGAGCTAATATGAATTGTTACCTAAATTACATAAACAATTAGCGATAACAAGAATTCTTACCTAAATTACACAAACTGTTAGCAATAACACGAATTGTTACCTAAAGTACACAAACAGTTAGCAATAACAGGAATTGTTACCTAAATTACAGAAATAGTTAACGATAACAATAATTGTTACCTAAATTACACAAACAGTTAGCGATAATAGGATTTTTTACCTAAATTACACATACTCCTCGCGATAACAAGAATTGGTACCTAAATTACACAAACTATAAGCGATAACAGGAATTGTTACCTAAATAACACAAACAATTAGCGATAACAAGAATGGTTACCTAAATTACACAAACTATTAGCCATAACAAGAATTATTACCATAATTACACAAACAATTAGCAATAACAAGAATTTTTACCTAAATTACACAAACTTAGCGATAACAGGAATTGTTACCTAAATTACACAAACTGTTAGCGATAACAGGATTTCCTATAATACACAAACAGTTAGCGATAACAATAAGAATTACCTACATTACACAAACTATTAGCGATAACAGGAATTATGACCTAAATTACACAAACAATTAGCGATAACAATAATTGTTACCTAAATTACACAAACAGTTAGCGATAACAATAATTGTTACCTAAATAACACAAACTTTTAGCGATAACAAGAATTGTTACCGAAATTACACAAATAGTTTGCTCTAACATGAATTGTTACCTAAATTACACAAACAGTTAGCGATAACAAGAATTGTTACCTAAATTACACAAACTATTAGAAATTATGGAATTTTTACCTAAATTACACAAACTTTTAGCGATAAAAGGAATTCTTACCTAAATTACAGAAACAGTTAGCTATAACAAGAATTGTTACCTAAATTACACAAACAGTTAGCGATAACAAAATTGTTACCTAAAATACACAAACTATAAGCGATAACAGGAATTGTTACCTAAATTACGTATGTTGTTAGGGATAACATGAAATGTTACCTAAATTAGACAAACAGTTAGCGATAACAAGAAATTTCACCTAAATTACACAAACTATTAGCGATAACAGGAATTGTTACCTAAATTACATACACTATTAGCAATAACAATAATTGTTACCTAAATTACACAAATAGTTTACAATAACATGAATTGCTACCTAAATTACACACACTATTAGGGATAACACGAATTATTACCTAAATTACACAAACAGTTAGCGATAACAGAATTTCCTATAATACACAATCAGTTAGCGATAACAAGAATTGTTACCTACATTACACAAACTATTAGCGATCACATGAATAGTGACCTAAAATACACAAACAATTAGAGATAACAATAATTGTTACCTAAATTACACAAACAGTTAGCGATAACAGGAATTGTTACCTAAATTACACAAACTGTTAGCGATAACAAGAATTGTTACAGAAATTACACAAATAGTTTGCTCTAACATGAATTGTTACCTAAATTACACAAACTGTTAGCGATAACGACAATTGTAACCTAAATTACACAAACAGTTTACGATAACATGAATTGCTACCTAAATTACACACACTATTAGCGATAACAAGAATTGTTACCTAAATTACACAAACAATTAGCGATAACAAGAAGTGTTACCTAAATTACATAAACACTTAGCGATAACAAGAATTGTTACCTAAATTACACAAAGTAAGCGATAACAAGAATTGTTACCTAAATTACACAAACAGTTAGCGATAACAAGAATTGTTACCTCAATTACACAAACTATTAGAGATTATGGAATTTTTACCTAAATTACACAAACTTTTAGCGATAAAAGGAATTAATACCTAAATTACAGAAAACAATTAGCGATAACAAGAATTGTTACCTAAATTACAGAAACAGTTAGGGATAACAAAAATTGTTACCTAAAATACACAAACTATAAGCGATAACAGAAATTGTTACCTAAATTACGTATGTTGTTAGGGATAACAGGAAATGTTACCTAAATAAGACAAACAGTTAGCGATAACAAGAATTTTCACCTAAATTACACAAACTATTAGCGATAACAGGAATTGATACCTAAATTACACACACTATTAGCAATAACAATAATTGTTACCTAAATTACACAAATAGTTTACAATAACATGAATTGCTACCTAAATTACACACACTATTAGCGATAACAGGAATTGTTACCTAAATTACACAAACAATTAGCAATAACAAGAATTATTACCTAAATTACATAAATAGTTAGAGATAACAAGAATTGTTACCTAAATAACACAAACTATTAGAGATTATGGAATTGTTACCTAAATTACACAAACTTTTAGCGATAATAGGAATTGTAACCTAAATTACAGAAACAGTTAGCGATAACAAGAATTGTGACCTAAATTACACAAACAGTTAGCGATAACAAAAATTGTTACCTAAAATACACAAACTACAAGCGATAACAGGAATTGTTACCTAAATTACGCATGATGTTAGGGATAACAGGAATTGTTACCTAAATTAGACAAACTGTTAGCAATAACAGGAATTGTTACCTAAATTACACAAACAGTTATGTTGTTTTTGAAAAGTTAGTTTCGTGTGAACACGGCGTTTTGTGCGTACGCGATGTTTCGTGCGTATGCATTTATGTGATATACTGTGGAGGTTCGAAATGATTTGCGGATTTGGGGAATTAAATGTACGAGTAAAATTAATGAAGTAATTGAGTGGCGCGAAATGTGATAGGAAATGGACGGCGGATCGCTAAGCGATCCGACGTGAGATAATCGACGAAGATAAAATGGTAGGTCGCACGTAAAGTACATAATGCGACACGTGGGATATATTAAAAAGGACGCCGTCGGTACATAGAATCTTTTTGGGGACAGGTGTACTTATTTTTGGCAGGCGCATTTATGACGAGGAACAAAATTGCGGTACGGACAATTTTGGATGGTTTGACGAATTTATCGAAAATGACGTGTACATAATATGCGACAAGGCGCATTTTTGGCGAAGTACGTGGTTTCATACGAACACGATTTGGTTCGTACGGTTTGATTTCGGCAAGTTGGTCATGGTACACGTGGAGGGCGGACGGCGTGTGCCGATATTTTTAATTCACATTAATTTTTATGATGCATTATCTAGTGGACCGTACATATGCGATGTCGGTTCACTACGTGGATTTATCCGCAAGTGACTAAGCAAGTTGTCGCATATGACGCGTATTTTGCGGACGCGTCGGTGTAAATATTTGAAACATCAATATTTTGTTTTATGCGAACTAATGATTTAGTGTTGATTAAAATACTTATATTTACGTGATCATTTAGGGTTTCGACAGTTTAATTTATGTGTCTTTATATGTCGTATTTGCAAACAAGTGTACGCTTACGATTGCTTGACTTTCAGGTGTACGCTTACGATTAATTTATTATTAGTGATGGTCTATTATGGTTAAATAGGACTTGATGACATGTACGTGTTGTCTTTTTGGAAAGCTTTCAGTCTCAGAGCAGCGCAGCAGCGCAGCAACTATACAGACAGCAGCGCAGCTCCTATACGGAAGAGCAGCGTAGCTGCTATATAGCAGAGCTGCGCAGCAGCGCAGCAGCAGAGCAGCGCAGCAGCGAAGCTGCGACAGAGACAGGACAAACGCAGCTGCAGTTACTTTGGATAAGATCTGTACGGACAACGCAGCTGCTACTATCTTGGATATGATTCGGTGCAGGACACCGCAGCCGCGGGTGATGTAAATGTGATCCGGTACGGGACAACGCAGCTGCGATTGATATGAATCTAGTCAACGGACATTTGTCCTAGGGTTTGTTTATGTTGATTATTCCATGAAACCCTAAATGTTGTTTGTTGTGTCTGTATACGCATATGGAGGATGCATTTCAAATAATTGTTCATTGGCCTAGCTTTGCTTAGCTTTTTGCATGATAGTTAGGGTTGCTTCTGCGGTCTATTTTAGACCAAAGAACAACAAGTTAGCGATAACATGAATTGTTACCTAAATTACACAAACTGTTAGCGATAACAAGAATTGTTACCTAAATTACACAAACAGTTTACAATAACATGAATTGCTACCTAAATTACACACACTATTAGCGATAACAGGAATTGTTACCTAAATAACACAAAAAATTAGCAATAACAAGAATTGTTACCTAAATTACATAAATAGTTAGCGATAACAATAATTGTTACCTAAATTACACAACTTTGTTAGCGATAACAAGAATTGTTACCTAAATTACACAAAGAGTTAGCGATAACAAGAATTGTTACCTAAATTACGCATATTGTTAGGGATAACATGAATTGTTACCTAAATTAGACAAACAGTTAGCGATAACAAAAATTTTCACCTAAATTACACAAACTATTAGCGATAACATGAATTGTTACCTAAAATACACAAACTATAAGCGATAACAAAAATTGTTACCTAAATTACGCATGTTGTTAGGAATAACAGGAATTCTTACCTAAATTAGACAAACAGTTAGCGATAACAAGAATTTTCACCTAAATAACACAAACTATTAGCAATAACAATAATTGTTACCTAAATTACAAAAACAGTTAGCGATAACATGAATTGTTAATTAAATTACACAAACTGTTAGGGATAACAGGAATTGTTACCTAAATTACACAAATTGTTAGCGATAACAGGAATTGTTACCTAAATTACACAAATTGTTAGCGATAACAATAATTGTTACCTTAATTACAAAAACTATTAGCGATTACAAGAATTGTTACCTAAATTACACAAACTATTAGCCATAACAGGAATTGTTACCTAAATTACACAAACTATTAGCGATAACAAGAATTGTTACCTAAATTACACAAATAGTTAGCAATAACAGGAATTGTTACCTAAATTACACAAACTATTAGTGATAACAGGCATTGTTACCTAAATTACACAAACTCTTAGCGATAACAAGAATTGTTGCCTAAATTACCCAAACAGTTAGCAATAACAATAATTGTTACCCAAATTACTCAAACTATTAGCGATAACAACAATTTTTACGTAAATTACACAAACAATTAGCGATAACAAGAATTGTTACCTAAATTACACAAACTATTAGCCATAACAAGAATTGTTACCAAAATTACACAAACAATTAGCGATAACAAGATTTATTACCTAAAATACACAAACAGTTAGCGATAACAAGAATTGTTAACTACATTACACAAACTATTAGCGATAACAAGAATTGTTACCTAAATTACACAAACAATTAGCGATAACAATAATTGTTACCTAAATTACACAAACAGTTAGCGATAACAGGAATTGTTACCTAAATTACACAAACTTTTAGCGATAACAAGAATTGTTACTGAAATTACACAAACAGTTTGCTCTAATATGAATTCTTACCTAAATTACACAAACTGTTAGCGATAACAACAATTGTAACCTAAATTAAACAAACACTTTACGATAACATGAATTGCTACCTAAATTACACACACTATTAGCGATAACAAGAATTTTTACCTAAATTACACAAATAGTTTGCGCTAAGATAAATTGTTACCTAAATTACATAAACTATTAGCGATAACAGGAATTGTTACCAAAATTACATAAACAATTAGCGATAACAATAATTGTTACCTAAATTACACAAATAGTTTACAATAACATGAATTGCTACCTAAATTTCACACACTATTAGCGATAACATAAATTATTACCTAAATTACACAAACAGTTAGCGATAACAGGATTTCCTAAAATACACAAACAGTTAGCGATAATAAGAATTGTTACCTACATTACACAAACTATTAGTGATAACAGGAATTGTGACCTAAATTACACAAACAATTAGAGATAACAATAATTCTTACCTAAATTACACAAACTGTTAGCGATAACAAGAGTTGTTATCTAAATTACACAAACTGTCAGCGATAACAAGAATTGTAATCTAAATTACACAAATAGTTAGGGATAACAAGAATTGTTATCTAAATTACACAAACAATTAGCGATAACAAGAATGGTTACCTAAATTACACAAACTGTTAGCAATAACACGAATTGTTACCTAAAGTACACAATTAGTTAGCAATAACAGGAATTGTTACCTAAATTACACAAACAGTTAGCGATAACAAGAATTGTTACCTAAATTACACAAACAGTTAGTGATAACAGGATTTTTCACCTAAATTACACATATTTTTCGCGATAACAAGAATTGGTACCTAAATTACACAAACTATAAGCGATAACATGAATTATTACCTAAATTACACAAACAATTAGCGATAACAAGAATTATTACCTTAATTACACAAACAATTAGCGATAACAAGAATTTTTACCTAAATTACACAAACTGTTAGCGATAACAAAAATTTATACCTTAATTACACAAACTGTTAGCGATAACAAGATTTCCTATAATACACAAAGAGTTAGCGATAACAAGAATTGTTACCTACATTACACAAACTATTAGCAATAACAGGAATTGTGACCTAAATTACACAAACAATTAGCGATAACAGGAATTGTTACCTAAATTACACAAACTGTTAGCGATAATAAGAATTGTTTCCGAAATTACACAAATAGTTTGCTCTAACATTAATTGTTACCTAAATTACACAAATTGTTAGCGATAATAACAATTGTAACCTAAATTACACAAACAGTTTACGATAACATGAATTGCTACCTAAATTACACACACTATTAGCAATAACAAGAATTGTTACCTAAATTACACAAACAATTAGCGATAACAAGAAATGTTACCTAAATTACATAAACAGTTAGCGATAACAAGAATTGTTACCTAAATTACACAAACAGTTAACGATAACAAGAATTGTTACCTAAATTACACAAACTATTAGAGATTATGGAATTTTTACCTAAATTACACAAACTTTTAGCGATAAAAGGAATTCTTACCTAAATTACAGAAACAGTTAGCAATAACAAGAATTGTTACCTAAAATACACAAACTATAAGCGATAACAGGAATTGTTACCTAAATTACGTATGTTGTTAGAGATAACATGAAATGTTACCTAAATTAGACAAACAGTTAGCGATAACAAGAATTTTCACCTAAATTACACAAACTATTAGCGATAACAAGAATTGTTACCTAAATTACACACACTATTAGCAATAACAATAATTATTACCTAAATTACACAAATAGTTTACAATAACATGAATTGCTACCTAAATTTCACACACTATTAGCGATAACAGGAATTATTACCTAAATTACACAAACAGTTAGCAATATCAAGAATTGTTACCTAAATTACATAAATAGTTAGCGATAACAAGAATTGTTACCTAAATTACACAAACTATTAGAGATTATCGAATTGTTACCTAAATTACACAAACTTTTAGCGATAACAGGAATTGTTACCTAAATTATAGAAACAGTTAGCGATAACAAAAATTGTTACCTAAAATACACAAACTACAAGCGATAAAAGGAATTGTTACCTAAATTACGCATGATGTTAGGGATAACATCAATTGTTACCTAAATTAGACAAACTGTTAGCAATAACAAGAATTGTTACCTAAATTACACAAACAGTTAGGGATAACAGGATTTGTTACCTAAATTACACAAACTCTTAGCGATAACAAGAAGTTATCTAAATTACACAAATAGTTAGCGATAACAAGAATAGGTACCTAAATTACACAAACTATTAGCCATAACAAGAATTTTCACCTAAATTACACAAACTGTTAGCGATGACAGGAATTGTTACCTAAATTACACAAATTGTTAGCGATAACAACAATTATTACCTAAATTACACCAACTATTAGCGATAACAGGAATTATTACCTAAAATACACAAACAGTTAGCGATAACAAGAATTGTTAACTATATTACACAAACTATTAGCAATAACAAGAATTGTTACCTAAATTACACAAACAATTAGCGATAACAATAATTGTTTCCTAAATTACACAAACAGTTAGCGATAACAGGAATTGTTACCTAAATTACACAAACTGTTAGCGATAACAAGAATTGTTACTGAAATTACACAAACAGTTTACGATAACATGAATTGCTACCTAAATTACACACACTATTAGGGATAACAAGAATTTTTACCTAAATTACACAAAAAATTAGCGATAACAAGAATTGTTACCTAAATTACATAAACAGTTAGCGATAACAAGAATTGTTACCTAAATTACACAAAATGTAAGCGATAACAAGAATTCTCACCTAAATTACACAAATAGTTAGCGATAACAATAATTGTTACCTAAATTACACAAACTATTAGAGATTATGGAATTGTTACCTAAATTACACTTATAGTTAGCGATAACAAGAATTGTTACCTAAATTACACAAACTGTTAGCGATAACAAGAATTGTTACTGAAATTACACAAACAGTTTGCTCTAATATGAATTGTTACCTAAATTACACAAACTGTTAGCGATAACAACAATTGTAACCTAAATTACACAAACTTTTTACGATAACATGAATTACTACCTAAATTACACACACTATGAGCGATAACAAGAATTTTTACCTAAATTACATAAACAGTTAGCGATAACAAGAATTGTGACCTAAATTACACAAAATGTTAGCGATAACATGAATTGTCACCTAAATTACACAAACAGTTAGCGATAACAATAATTGTTACCTAAATTACACAAACTATTAGAGATTATGGAATTGTTACCTAAATTACACAAACAGTTAGCGATAACAAGAATTGTTACCTAAGTTACACAAATAGTTAGCGATAACAAAAATTGTTACCTAAAATACACAAACTATAAGCGATAACAAACATTGTTACCTAAATTAGACAAACAGTTAGCGATAACAAGAATTTTCACCTAAATTACACAAACTATTAGCGATTACAGGAATTGTTACCTAAATTTCACACACTATTAGCAATAACAATAATTGTTACCTAAATTACACAAACAGTTTACAATAATCTGAATTGCTACCCAAATTACACAAACTATTAGAGATAACAGGAATTGTTACCTAAATTACACAAACAATTAGCAATAACAATAATTGTTACTTTAATTACAAAAACTATTAGCGATTATAAGAATTGTTACCTAAATTACACAAACTATTAGCGATAACAGGAATTGTTACCTAAATTACACAAACTATTCGCGATAATAGGAATTGTTACCTAAATTACACACACTATTAGCAATAACAATAATTGTTACCTAAATTACACAAACAGTTAGCGACAACATGAATTGTTAATTAAATTACACAAACAGTTAGCAATTACAAGAATTGTTACCTAAATTAAACAAACTATAAGAGATTATGGAATTGTTACCTAAATTACACAAACTTTAAGAGATAACAGGAATTGTTACCTAAATTACAGTAACAGTTAGCGATAACAAGAATTGTGACCTAAATTACACAAAGAGTTAGCGATAACAATTTTTTTTACCTAAAATACACAAACTATAAGCGATAACAGGAATTGTTACCTAAATTACGCATGTTGTTAGGGATAACAGGAATTGTTACCTAAATTAGACAAACTGTTAGCAATAACAGGAATTGTTACCTAAATTACACAAACAGTTAGCGATAACAGGAATTGTTACCTAAATTACACAAACAGTTAGCGATTACAAAAATTGTTACCTAAAATACACAAACTATAAGTGATAACAAGAATTGTTACCTAAATTACGCATACTGTTAGGGATAACAAGAATTGTTACCAAAATTACAGAAACACTTTGCGATAACAAGAGTTGTTATCTAATTACACAAACTGTCAGCGATAACATGAATTGTAATCTAAATTACACAAACAGTTAGGGATAACAAGAATTGTTACCTTAATTACACAAACAATTAGCGATAACAGGAATTGTTACCTAAATTACACAAACTGTTAGCGATAACAGGAATTGTTACCTAAATTACACAAACAATTAGCGATAACAGGAATTGTTACCTAAATTACACAAATTGTTAGCTATAACAAGAATTGTTACCTAAATTACACAAACTATTAGCGATAACAGAAATTGTTATCTAAATTACACAAACAATTAGCGATAACAATAATTGTTACCTAAATTACACAAACAGTTAGCGATAACAAGAATTGTTACCTAAATTACACAAACTGTTAGCGATAACAAGAAATGTTACCTAAATTACACAAACAATTAGCGATAACAAGAATTGTTTCCTAAAATACACAAACTATAAGCGATAACATGAATTATTACCTAAATTACACAAACAATTAGCGAAAACAAGAATTGTACCTAAATTACACAAACTATTAGCCATAACAAGAATTGTTCTCAAAATTACACAAACAATTAGGGATAACAAGAATTGTTACCTAAATTACACAAACAGTTAGCGATAATAAGAATTGTTACTTAAATTACACAAACTGTTAGCAATTACAGGAATTGTTACTTAAATAACACAAACTATAAGTGATAATAGGAATTGTTACCTAAATTACACAAACTTTTAGTGATAACAAAAATTGTTACCTAAATTACAAAAACAGTTAGCGATAACAAGAATTGTTACCTGAATTACATAAACTGTTAGCGATAATAGGAATTGTTACCTAAATTACACAAACTGTTAGCGATAACAATAATTGTTACTTAAATTACACAAACTGTTAGCAATTACAGGAATTGTTACCTAAATTACACAAACTGTTAGCGATAACAGGAATTGTTACCTAAATAACACAAATTTTTAGCGATATGAAGAATTGTTACCTAAATTACACAAACTATTAGCGATAACAAAATTTGTTTCCAAAATTACACAAACAATTAGCGATAAGAAGAATAGTTACCTAAATTACACAAACTGTTAGCGATAACAAGAATTGTTACCTAAATTACACAAACTGTTAGCGATAACAAAATTTGTTACCAAAATTACACAAACAATTAGCGATAAGAAGAATAGTTACCTAAATTACACACACTATTAGCGATAACATGAATTGTTACCTAAATTACACAAACAATTAGCAATAAAAATAATTGTTACCTAAATTACATAAATAGTTAGCGATAACAAGAATTGTTACATTAATTATACAAATTTGTAAGCGATAACAAGAATTGTTACCTAAATTACACAAACAGTTAGCGATAACAAGAATTGTTACCTAAATTACACAAACTTTTAGCGATAACAAAAATTGTTACCTAAAATACACAAACTATAAGCGATAACAAAATTGTTACCTAAATTACAAACAAAATTAACTATAACAAGAATTGTTACCTAAATTACATAAACAGTTAGCGATAACAAGAATTGTTACCTAAATTACACAAACAGTAAACGATAACAGGAATTTTTACCTAAATTACACAAACTGTTAGCGATAACAAGAATTTTTACCTTAATTACACAAACAGTTTACAATAACAAGAATTGCTACCTACATTACACACATTATTAGCGATAACAAGAATTGTTACCTAAATTACACAAACAATTAGCAATAAAAAGAATTGTTACCTAAATTACATAAATAGTTAGCGATAACAAGAATTGTTACCTAAATTACACAAATTTGTTAGCGATAACAAGAATTGTTACCTAAATAAGACAAACAGTTAACGATAACAACAATTGTTACCTAAGTTACACAAACTATTAGAGATAAAGAAATTGTTACCTAAATTACACAAAATTTTAGCGATAACAAGAATTTCTATCTAAATTACAGAAACAGTTAGCGATAACAGGAAATGTTAGCTAAATTACACAAACAGTTAGCGATAACAAAAATTGTTACCTAAAATACACAAACTATAAGCGATAACAAAATTGTTACCTAAATTACAAACACAATTAGCGATAACAAGAATTGTTACCTAAATTACATAAACAGTTAGGGATAACAAGAATTGTTACCTAAATTACACAAAATGTAAGCGTTAACAAGAATTATTACCTAAGTTACACAAACAGTTAGCGATAACAACAATTGTTACCTAAATTACACAAACTGTTAGCGATAACAGTAATTGTTACCTAAATAACACAAACTGATATCGATAAAAAGAATTGTTACCTAAATTACACAAACTATTACAATAACATGAATTGCTACCTAAATTACACACACTATTAGCGACAACAAAAAATGTTACCTAAATAACACAAACAATTAGCGATAACAAGAATTGTTACCTTAATTACATAAATAGTTAGCGATAACAAAAATTGTTACCTAAATTACACAAACATTAGCGATAACAAGAATTGTTAGTGTAATTACACAAACTATAAGAGATAAAGAAATTGTTACCTAAATTACACAAACTTTTAGCGATAACAGGAATTTCTATCTAAATTACAGAAACAGTTAGCGATAACAGGAAATGTTAGCTAAATTACACAAACAGTTAGCCATAACAAAAATTGTTACCTAAAATACACAAACTATAAGCGATAACAAAATTGTTACCTAAATTACAAACACAATTAGCGATAACAAAAATTGTTACGTAAAATACACAAACTATAAGGGTTAACAGGAATTGTTACCTAAATTACACATACTGTTAAGGATAACAGGAATTGTTACCAAAATTACACAAACACTTAGCGAAAACAAGAGTTGTTATCTAAATTACAGAAACTGTCAGCGATAACAGGAATTGTAATCTAAATTACACAAACAGTTAGGGATAACAATAATTGTTACCTAAATTACACAAACAATTAGAGATAACAAGAACTGTTACCTAAATTTCACAAACTGTTAGCGATAACAGAAATTGTTACTTAAATTACACAAATTGTTAGCAATATAAAGAATTGTTACCTAAATTACACAAACTATTAGCAATAACAGAAATTGTTACCAAAATTACACAAACAATTAGCGATAAGAAGAATTGTTACCTAAATTATACAAACTGTTAGCAATAACAAAAATTGTTACCTAAATTACATAAACAGTTAGCAATAACAAGTATTGTTACCTAAATTTCACAAAATTTTAGCAATAATAAGAATTGTTACCTAAATTACAGAAATAGTTTGCGATAACAGGAAATGATACCTAAATTACACAAACAGTTAGCGATAACAAAAATTGTTACCTAAAATACACAAACTATAAGCGTTAACAGGAATTGTTACCTAAATTACGCATACTGTTAGGGATAACAGGAATTGTTACCAAAATTACACAAATAGTTAGCGAAAACAAGAGTTGTTATCTAAATTACACAAACTGTCAGCGATAACAGGAATTGTCATCTAAATTACACAAATAGTTAGGGATAACAAGAATTGTTACCTAAATTACACAAACAATTAGAGATAACAGGAATTGTCACCTAAATTACACAAACTGTTAGCGATAACAGGAATTGTTACCTAAATTACACAAAATGTTAGCGATAACAGGAATTGTTACCTTAATTACACAAACAGTTAGCGATAACACGAATTTTTACCTAAATTACACAAACTGTTAGCAATAACAAAAACAGTCACCTAAATTACAGAAACAGTTAGCGATAACAGGAATTGTTACCTAAATTAAACAAATTGTAAGCGATAACAAGAATTGTTACCTAAATTACAAAAACAGTTAGCGATAACAAGAATTGTTACCTAAATTACACAAACTATTAGCGATAAAAGGAATTGTTAACTAAACTACACAAACAATTAGCGATAACAAGAATTGTTAGCTAAATTACAAAAACATCTAGCAATAACAGGAATTGTTACCTAAATTATACAAACTGTTAGCGATAACAAAAATTGTTACCTAAATTAGACAAACAGTTAGCGATACCAAGAATTTTCACCTAAATTACACAAACTATTAGCGATAACAGGAATTGTTACCTAAATTAGACAAACATTTAGCAATAACAATAATTGTTACCTAAATTACAGAAACTCTTAGCGATAAGAGGAATTATTACCTAAATTACACAAACTGTTAGCGATAACAAAAATTGTTACCTAAATTACACAAATTGTTAGCGATATCAAGATTTGTTACCTAAATTACACAAACAATTAGCGATAAGAAGAATTGTTACATAAATTACACAAACACTTAGCGATAACAAGAATTGTTACCTAAATTATACAAACTTTTAGCAATAACAAAAAGAGTTACCTAAATTACAGAAAAAGTTAGCGATAACAGGAATTCTTACCTAAATTATACAAATTGTTAGCGATAACAAAAATTATTACCTAAATTACATAAATAGTTAGCAATAACAAGTATTGTTACCTAGATTACACAAACTATTAGTGATAACAGGAATTGTTACCTAAATTAAACAAATTGTAAGCGATAACAAGAATTGTTACCTAAATTACAAAAACAGTTAGCGATAACAGAAATTGTTACCTAAATTACACAAACTGTTAGCGATAATGGGAATGTTACCTAAATTACACAAACTATTAGCGATAACAAGAATTGTTACCTAAATTACACAAATTGTTAGCGATAACAAAAATTGTTACCTAAATTACACAAACTAAAAGCGATAACAGAAATTGTTACCTAAATTACACAAACAATTAGCGATAACAAGAATTGATACCTATTTTACAGAAACAGTTAGCGATAACATGAATTGTTATCTAAATTTCACAAATAGTTAGCGACAACAAGAATTGATACCTAAATTACATAAACAGTTAAAGATAACAGGAATTGTTACCTAAATTACACAAACCGTTAGCGATAACAAGAATTTGTCACCTAAATTACACAAATAGTTTGTGCTAACATGAATTGTTACTTTAATTACATAAACAATTAGCGATAACATCAATTGCTACCTAAATTACTCACAGTATTAGCGATAACAAGAATTATTACCTAAATTACAAACACAATTAGCGATAACAATAATTGTTACCTAAATTACATAAATAGTTAGCGATACCAAGAATTGTTACCTAAATTACACAAAATGTAAACGATAACAAGAATTCTTACCTAAATTACACAAAGAGTTAGCGATAACAAGAATTGTTACCTAAATTACACAAACTATTAGAGATAAAGGATATGTTACCTAAATTACACAAAGTTTTAGCAATAACGGGAATTGTTACCTAAATTACAGAATCAGTTAGCGATAACAAAAATTGTTACCTAAATTACACAAACAGTTAGCAAGAACAAGAGTTGTTATCTAAATTACACAAACTGTCAGCGATAACAAGAATTGTAATCTAAATTACAGAAAAACAGTTAGGGATAACAAGAATTGTTACCTAAATTACACAAACAATTAGCGATAACAAGAATTGTTACCTAAATTACACAAACTATTAGCGATAAAAGGAATTGTTAACTAAACTACAGAAACAATTAGCGATAACAAGAATTGTTACCTAAATTACAAAAACAATTAGCAATAACAGGAATTTTTACCTAAATTACACAAACTGTTAGCGATAACAAAAATTGTTATCTAAATTAGACGTACAGTTAGCAATAACAAGAATTTTCACCTAAATTACACAAACTATTAGCGATAACAAGAAGTGTTACCTAAATTACACAAACTATTAGCAATAACAATAATTGTTACCTAAATTACAAAAACAGTTAGCGATAACAAGAATTCTAACCTATATTACCCAAACAGTTAGCGATAACAAGAATTATTACCTAAATTACACAAACTGTTAGCGATAACAAGAATTGTTACCTAAATTACACAAACAGTTTGCGCTAACATGAATTGTTACCTAAATTACACAAACTATTAGCGGTAACAAGAATTGTTACCTTAATTACAAAAACTATTAGCGATTACAAGAATTATTACCTAAATTACACAAACTATTATCGATAACAGGAATTGTTACCTAAATTACACAAACAATTAGCGATAACAAAAATTGTTACCTAAATTATACAAACTGTTAGCAATTATAGAAATTGTTACCTATATTACTTAAACAGTTAGCAATAACAAGAATTGTTACCTAAATTACACAAACTATTAGCGATAACATGAATTGTTACCTAAATTACACAAACAATTAGTGATAACAAGAATTGTTATCTAAATTGCACAAACAGTTAGCGATAACAAGAGTTGTTACCTAAATAACACAAACTATTACTGATAATAGGAATTGTTACTTAAATTACACAAACTATTAGCGATAACAGGAATTGTTACCTAAATTACACAAACAATTAGCGATAACAGGAATTGTTACCTAAATTACACAAATCTTAGCGATAACAAAAATTGTTACCTTAATTACACAAACAGCTAGCGATAACAAGAATTGTTACCTAAATAACACAAACTATTACTGATAACAGGAATTGTTACCTGAATTACACAAACTGTTAGTGATTATAGGATTTGTTACCTTAATTACAAAAACATTTAGCGATAACAAGAATTGTTACCTAAATTACACAAACTGTTAGCGATAACAAGAATTGTTACTTAAATTACACAAACTGTTAGCAATTATAGGAATTGTTACCTAAATTACACAAACAGTTAGCGATAACAGGAATTGTTACCTAAATTACACAAATTTTTAGCGATATCAAGAATTGTTACCTAAATTACACAAACTATTAGCGATAACAAAAATTGTTTCCAAAATTACACAAGCAATTAGCGATAAGAAGAATTGTTACCTAAATTACACAAACTGTTAGTGATAACAAGAATTGTTACCTAAATTACACAAACAGTTTACAATAACATGAATTGCTACCTACATTACACACACTATTAGCGATAACATGAATTGTTACCTAAATTACACAAACAATTAGCAATAACAAGAATTGTTACCTAAATTACATAAATAGTTAGCGATAACAAGAATTGTTACCTAAATTACATAAACAGTTAGCGATAACAACAATTGTTACCTAAGTTACACAAACTATTAGAGATAAAGAATTGTTACCTAAATTACACAAAATTTTAGCGATAACAAAAATTTCTATCTAAATTACAGAAATAGTTAGCGATAACATGAAATGTTAGCTAAATTACACAAACAGTTAGCGATAACAAAAATTGTTACCTAAAATACACAAACTATAAGCGATAACAAAATTGTTACCTAAATTACAAACACAATTAGCGATAACAAGAATTGTTACCTAAATTACAAAAACAATTAGCAATAACAGGAATTTTTACCTAAATTACACAAATCTGTTAGCGATAACAAAAATTGTTATCTAAATTAGACGTACAGTTAGCAATAACAAGAATTTTCACCTAAATTACACAAACTATTAGCGATAACAAGAAGTGTTACCTAAATTACACAAACTATTAGCAATAACAATAATTGTTACCTAAATTACAAAAACAGTTAGCGATAACAAGAATTCTAACCTATATTACCCAAACAGTTAGCGATAACAAGAATTATTACCTAAATTACACAAACTGTTAGCGATAACAAGAATTGTTACCTAAATTACACAAACAGTTTGCGCTAACATGAATTGTTACCTAAATTACACAAACTATTAGCGGTAACAAGAATTGTTACCTTAATTACAAAAACTATTAGCGATTACAAGAATTATTACCTAAATTACACAAACTATTATCGATAACAGGAATTGTTACCTAAATTACACAAACAATTAGCGATAACAAAAATTGTTACCTAAATTATACAAACTGTTAGCAATTATAGAAATTGTTACCTATATTACTTAAACAGTTAGCAATAACAAGAATTGTTACCTAAATTACACAAACTATTAGCGATAACATGAATTGTTACCTAAATTACACAAACAATTAGTGATAACAAGAATTGTTATCTAAATTGCACAAACAGTTAGCGATAACAAGAGTTGTTACCTAAATAACACAAACTATTACTGATAATAGGAATTGTTACTTAAATTACACAAACTATTAGCGATAACAGGAATTGTTACCTAAATTACACAAACAATTAGCGATAACAGGAATTGTTACCTAAATTACACAAATCTTAGCGATAACAAAAATTGTTACCTTAATTACACAAACAGCTAGCGATAACAAGAATTGTTACCTAAATAACACAAACTATTACTGATAACAGGAATTGTTACCTAAATTACACAAACTGTTAGTGATTACAGGATTTGTTACCTTAATTACAAAAACATTTAGCGATAACAAGAATTGTTACCTAAATTACACAAACTGTTAGCGATAACAAGAATTGTTACTTAAATTACACAAACTGTTAGCAATTATAGGAATTGTTACCTAAATTACACAAACAGTTAGCGATAACAGGAATTGTTACCTAAATTACACAAACAATTAGCGATAGCAGGAATTGTTACCTAAATTACACAAATCTTAGCGATAACAAAAATTGTTACCTTAATTACACAAACAGCTAGCGATAACAAGAATTGTTACCTAAATTACACAAATCTTAGCGATAACAAAAATTGTTACCTTAATTACACAAACAGCTAGCGATAACAAGAATTGTTACCTAAATAACACAAA
This sequence comes from Zygnema cylindricum, assembly GCA_037447655.1. Taxonomy (NCBI): domain Eukaryota; kingdom Viridiplantae; phylum Streptophyta; class Zygnematophyceae; order Zygnematales; family Zygnemataceae; genus Zygnema; species Zygnema cylindricum. The sequence goes on along the minus strand of JBBHKE010002690.1, from coordinate 91,616 downwards.
CTATTACTGATAACAGGAATTGTTACCTGAATTACATAAACTATTAGCGATAATAGGAATTGTTACCTAAATTACACAAACCGTTAGCGATAACAAGAATTGTTACCTAAATTACACAAACTGTTAGCGATAACAAGAATTGTTACTTAAATTACACAAACTGTTAGCAATTATAGGAATTGTTACCTAAATTACACAAACAGTTAGCGATAACAGGAATTGTTACCTAAATTACACAAATTTTTAGCGATATCAAGAATTGTTACCTAAATTACACAAACTATTAGCGATAACAAAAATTGTTTCCAAAATTACACAAGCAATTAGCGATAAGAAGAATTGTTACCTAAATTACACAAACTGTTAGTGATAACAAGAATTGTTACCTAAATTACACAAACAGTTTACAATAACATGAATTGCTACCTACATTACACACACTATTAGCGATAACATGAATTGTTACCTAAATTACACAAACAATTAGCAATAACAAGAATTGTTACCTAAATTACATAAATAGTTAGCGATAACAAGAATTGTTACCTAAATTACATAAACAGTTAGCGATAACAACAATTGTTACCTAAGTTACACAAACTATTAGAGATAAAGAATTGTTACCTAAATTACACAAAATTTTAGCGATAACAAAAATTTCTATCTAAATTACAGAAATAGTTAGCGATAACATGAAATGTTAGCTAAATTACACAAACAGTTAGCGATAACAAAAATTGTTACCTAAAATACACAAACTATAAGCGATAACAAAATTGTTACCTAAATTACAAACACAATTAGCGATAACAAGAATTGTTACCTAAATTACATAAACAGTTAGGGATAACAAGAATTGTTACCTAAATTACACAAAATGTAAGCGTTAACAAGAATTATTACCTAAATTACACAAACAGTTAGCGATAACAGGAAATGTTACCTAAATTACACAAACAGTTAGCGATAACAGGAATTGTTACCTAAATTACACAAACTGATAGCGATAACAAGAATTGTTACCTAAATTACACAAACTATTACAATAACATGAATTGCTACCTAAATTACACACACTATTAGCGACAACAAAAAATGTTACCTAAATAACACAAACAATTAGCGATAACAAGAATTGTTACCTAAATTACATAAATAGTTAGCGATAAAAAGAATTGTTACCTAAATTACACAAACATTACCGATAACAAGAATTGTTAGCGTAATTACACAAACTATTAGAGATAAAGGAATTGTTACCTAAATTACACAAACTTTTAGCGATAATAGGAATTGTTACCTAAATTACACAAACATTTAGCGATAACAACAATTGTTACCTAAGTTACACAAACTATTAGAGATAAAGAAATTGTTACCAAAATTACACAAACTATTAGCGATAACAGAAATTGTTACCAAAATTACACAAACAATTAGCGATAAGAAGAATTGTTACCTAAATTATACAAACAATTCGAGATAACAGGAACTGTTACCTAAATTACACAAACTGTTAGCGATAACAGGAATTGTTACCTAAATTACACAAATTGTTAGCGATAACAAAAATTGTTACCTAAAATACACAAACTATAAGCGTTAACAGGAATTGTTACCTAAATTACGCATACGGTTAGGGATAACAGGAATTGTTACCAAAATTACACAAACAGTTAGCGAAAACAAGAGTTGTTATCTAAATTACACAAACTGTCAGCGATTACAGGAATTGTAATCTAAATTACACAAACAGTTAGTGATAACAAGAATTGTTACCTAAATTACACAAACAATTAGAGATAACAGGAATTGTTACCTAAATTACACAAACTGTTAGCGATAACAGGAATTGTTACCTAAATTACACAAACTGTTAGCGATAACAGGAAATGTTACCTAAATTACACAAACAGTTAGCGATAACAGAAATTTTCACCTAAATTACACAAACTGTTAGCAATAACAAGAATTGTTACCTAAATTACAGAAACAGTAAGCGATAACAGGAATTGTTACCTAAATTATACAAACTGTTAGCAATAACAAGAACTGCTACCTAAATTAAAGAAAAACACAAACTGTTAGCAATAACAGTAATTGTTACCTAAATTACACAAACTGTTAGCGCTAACAAGATTGTTATATAACTTACACAAACAGTTAGCAATAACAATAATTGTTACCTAAATTACACAAACAGTTAGCCATAACAAGAATTGTTACCTAAATTACACAAATAGTTAGCGATAACAATAATTGCCACCTAAATTACACAAACCATAAGCGATAACAAGAATTGTTATCTAAATTACACAAACTCTTAACGATTAACAGGAATTGTAATCTCACTTACACAAACTGTTAGCCCTAATATGAATTGTTATCTAACTTACACAAACTATTAGCGATAACAAGAATTGTTACCTAAATTACGCAAACTGTTTGCGACAACAATAATTGTTACCTAAATTACACAAACAGTTAGCGATAACAAAAATTGTTACCTAAATTACAGAAACAGTTAGCGCTAATAGGTATTGTTACCTAAATAACACAAAATCTTAGCGCTAATAGGAATTGATATCTAAATTACACAAACAGTTAGCGATAACAGGAAATGTTACCTAAATTTCACAAACAGTTAGTGATAACAAGAATTGTTACCTAACTTACACAAACTGTTAGCGCTAACAGGAATTGTTACCTGATTTACACAAATTGATAGCGATAACAATAATTATTTCCTAAATTACACAAAAAGATAGCGCTAACAGGAATATTTACCTAAATTACACAAACTGTTAGCGAGAACATAAATTGTTATCTAATTTACACAAACAGTTAGCGATAACAATAATTGTAACCTATATTACACAAACAACTAGCGATAACAACAATTGTTAACTATATTACACAAATAGTTAGCGATAACAAAAATTGTTACCTAAAGTACAAAAACAGAAAGCGATAACTGGAATTGTTACCTAAATTACACAATCTGTTTGCGATAACAATAATTATTACCTAAATTACATAAACAATTAGCGATAGTAAGAATGGTTACCTCATTTACACATACTCTTAGCGCTAACACGAATTGTTATCTAAATTAAACAAACTCTTAGTGATAACACAAATTTTTATCTAATTTACACAAACTGTTAGCGATAACAGGAATTGTTACCTAAATTACACAAACTGTTAGCAAAAACAAGAATTGTTACCTAAATTATACAAACAATTAGTGTTAACAAGAATTGTTACCTAAATTACACAAACACTTAGCGATAACAGGAATTGTTACCTATATTACACAAACAGTTAGCGATAACAAGATTTGTTACCTAAATTACGCAAACAATTAGCGATATTAAGAATGGTTACCTCAATTACACAAACTGTTAGTGCTTACAGGAATTGTTATCTAAATTACACACACTATTAGCGATAACAAGAATTGTTACCTAAATTACACAAACAATTAGCAATAACAAGAATTGTTACCTAAATTACATAATTAGTTAGCGATAACAAGAATTATTACCTAAATTACACAAACTGTTAGCGATAACATGAATTGCTAGCTAAATTACACACACTATTAGCGATAACAAGAACTGTAACCTAAATTACACAAACAATTAGCGATAACAAGAATTGTTACCTAAATTACACAAACTTTTAGCGATAACAGGAATTGTTACCTAAATTACACAAACTTTTAGCGATAATAATAATTGTTACCTAAATTACAGACACAGTTAGCGATAACAGGAATTGTTACCTAAATTACGCATACTGTTAGGGATAACGGGAATTGTTACCTAAATTACAGAAACAGTTAGCGATAACAAGAGTTGTTATCTACATTACACAAACTGTCAGCGATAACAGGAATGTTTACCTAAATTACACAAATAGTTTGCGCTAAGATGAATTGTAACCTAAATTACATAAACTATTAACGATAACAGGAATTGTTACCTAAATTACACAAACAATTAGCGATAACAAGAATTGTTACCTATATTACACAAACTGTTAGCAATAACACGAATTGTTACCTAAATTACACTAACAGTTAGCAATAACTGGAATTGTTACCTAAATTACACAAACTGTTAGCGATAACAAGAATTGTTACCTAAATTATACAAACAGTTAGCGATAACAGGATTTTTTACCTAAATTACACAAACTCTTAGCGATCACAAGAATTGTTATCTAAATTACACAAATAGTTAGCGATAATAAGAATTGGTACCTAAATTACATAAACTATAAGCGATAACAAAAATTGTTACCTAAATTACACAAACAATTTGCGATAACAAGAATTGTTACCTTAATTACACAAACTATTAGCCATAACAAGAATTGTTACCTAAATTACACAAACAATTAGCGATAACAAGAATGTTTACCTAAATTACACATAGTTTACGCTAAGATGAATTGTTACCTAAATTACATAAACTATTAACGATAACAGGAATTGTTACCTAAATTACACAAACAATTAGCGATAACAAGAATTGTTACCTATATTACACAAACTGTTAGCAATAACACGAATTGTTACCTAAATTACACAAACAGTTAGCAATAACTGGAATTGTTACCTAAATTACACAAACTGTTAGCGATAACAAGAATTGTTACCTAAATTACACAAACAGTTAGCGATAACAAGATTTTTTACCTAAATTACACAAAATGTAGAAATAACAACAATTGTTACATAAATTACACAAACTGCTGGCGATAACAGGAATTGTTACCTAAATTACACAAACTGTTAGGGATAACAAGAATTGGTACCTTAATTATATATACAATTAGCGATAACAAGAATTGTTACCTAAATTACACAAACAGTTAGCGATAACAAGAATTGTTGCCTACATTACACAAACAATTAGCGATAATAGTAATTGTTACCTAAATTACACAAACAGTTAGCGATAATAGTAATTGTCACCTAAATTACACAACCCGTTAGCGAAAACAAGAATTGTTACCTAAACTACACAAACAATTAACGATAACAAGAATTGTTACCTAAATTTTACAAACTGTTAGCGCTAACAGGAATTGTTACTTAAATTACACAAACAGTTAGCAATCACAAGAATTGTTACCTAAATTACACAAACAGTTAGCGATAACACTAATTGTCACCTAAATTACACAACCCGTTAGGGATAACAAGAATTGTTACCTAAATTACACAAACAATTAACGATAACAAGAATTGTTACCTTAATTTTATAAACAGTTAGCGCTAACAGGAATTGTTACTTAAATTACACAAACAGTTAGCAATCACAAGAATTGTTACCTAAATTACACAAATAGTTAGCGCTAACTGGAATTGTTATCTAACTTACACAAACTGTTAGAGCTAATAAGATTGGTTTCCTAAATTACAAAAACAGTTAGCGATAACAAGAATTGTTACCTAAATTACAGAAACAGTTTACGCTAACAGCAATTGTTATCTAACTTACACAAACTATTAGCGCTAACAAGAATGGTTACCTAGCTTACACAAACAATTAGCGATAAGAGGAATTGTTACCTAGCTAACAAGAATTGTTATCTTACTTACATTAACTATTAGTGCTAAAAGGAATTCTTATCTAACTTACACAAACTGTTAGCGATAACAAAAATTGATACCTAAATTACACAAATTGCTAGCGATAACAGGAATTGTTATCTAAATTACACAAATTGTTAGCGATAAGAAGAATTGTTACTAAAATTAGATAAACAATTAGTGATAATAAGAATTGTTACATAAATTACACAAACAGTTAGCGATGAAAGAATTGTTACCTAAATTAGAGAAAAGAATTGTTACCTAAATTACACAAATAGTTAGCGATTACATGAATTGTTATCGAAAATACACTAACTGTTTGCGCTAACATCAATTATGACCTTAATTACACAAACTGTTAGCGATAACAGGTATTGTTTTCTAAATTACACAAACTCTTAGCGCTAACAGGAATTGATATCTAACTTACACATATTGTATAGATAGCAAGAATTGTTATCAAAATTACACAAACCGTTAGCGATAACAGGAATTAGTACTTTAATTACACATAGTGTTAGCGATAACAAAAATTGTTACCTAGTTAAAACAAACAAATAGCGATAACATGAATTGTTACCTAAATTACACAAACTGTTAGCAATAACAAGAATTGTTACCTAAATTACACAAACAGTTAGCCATAACGAAATTGTTATCTAAATTATACGAACATTTAGCGATAACAAGAATTGTTACCTAAATTACACAAACAGTTAGTGATAACAACGATGGTTACCTAACTTACACAAACTGTTAGCGATAATATCAAACACATTTTATCCAATGTTAATGAGAATAGCGATTGTCAAACACATTCAAACTTTTGTTAAGGACAATAGCGATTGTCAAACACATTCAATCCATTGGTAGCAACAATAGTGATTGACAAACACATTAAATCCATTGTTAAGAACAATAGCGATTTACAAGCATATTAAATCTATTGTTAAAGCAATACCGATTGACAAACACATTAAATCCATTGTTAAGAACAATAACGATTG
>JBBHKE010002690.1:44097-84991 GCA_037447655.1 Zygnema cylindricum | reverse complement strand
CAAACTCGACAATGAAAATATAAAAAAATTCAAAGAACTCAGAGTTCTAAAAAACAAAAAAAAATAACTTTAAAAATTTCCAAACGAAACATAACTCTCAAAAATCTCGGAAAACCTAAAAGACTGGTAGTTACAAAACTCCTAAAAGTAAAAATACCAAAAATACAAAAAATCATAAGTTCCAAAACTCCCAAAAGTCTCAAAAGTGCTGAATAAAGTCACAAGAAAACGTACAAGAATCCCAATAATGACATATTCTAAAAATAATAAAACCCTAAGGACCTTACAGCCCTTAAAACCCTAAAAACCATGAAAACTCAAAAACCGTACAAACACAAAACAGTAATAACCCTAAGAACATGCAAAAGAACACTGAAATAAGTCGTGAAAACTCTGAAAACCCTCAAAACCTTGAATACTAAAAAACATAAAAACCATAAAAATGAAAATCCTCAAAACATTGATGGTCAGAAAATCCAAAAGGCTCTAAAAACTCTCAATACAAAGCAAACCTTTAAAAATTTCAATAAAAAAAAACAAAAAATCTTGAGACTCAAGAAACTTAAAAAAATATAAAAGTAACAGCTCAAACAGCTCAAGAATTTCACAAAATCCTAAAAATTATAAAAATCCGAAAACCTCCCTGAACAGAAGCCCTGAAATCTATGCTGTAAAAATCCTAAAATCCCAAAGATTGTAGAAGCTCTAAGACCCTTAAAACACTAAAATTGAAATGTCTTCTAAACCTAAAATATTTAAAATCCTAGAAATGCCAATAACCCTAAGAACCTGATGAACCCTAAGAACCCTACAAAAAGTGGGAACCCCTAGAGGCTTTAAATATGTTAAAACGTTAAAAACGATAGATCCCTAAAACCCCTATAATCCTCAACCCTAAAAACCCTACAAACAACCCCGAAATTATAAAACCCTCCAAACCCTAAAAACAATAAGAACCTCAAAAAAAATACACTCTACAAAAATCATGAATACCCTAAAAACTATAAGCACGTAAGGACACTAAAACTCTTGGGACAACTAAAATTATAGAAATCTTACTACCTTAAAACCCTAAAAACCATAAAAAACATAAAATCCTTAAAGTTGTCAAAAAAGCCAGAAATCTAAAAATCATAATCTCTCAAATCACTAAGCACCTTTGCAACTCAAACCCAAAAAGCCACAATAACCATAGAAGACTTGAATGCTGAAAAAACATAAAAAACTAGAAAACGTTCAAACCCTTAAAACCTTAAAGACACTATCTATAAAAAACGTACCCTAAAAATATTTAAAACCCAAGACACTTTAAAACCCTAAAACCCTAGAAATTTTGTGACGCTAAGAACCCTAAAATGTTAAAAAAACTTGAAGAACCCTTATAACATTAAAAACCCAAAAAAGGACTGAAACAAAAAAACGCTAAACCCTAAAAAAAAACCTAAAACGCCTAAGCGCCCTAAGTGTTGAGAAGAAAACAAGACAATTTTGTAGGAGTGAGAGTGTGAGAAAAGCTTTGGCTTGATGCATGAGTATGGTGAAATTTATGTTTTCTGAATTAACTTTGTTTGTAAGTTTCCGCTTGTGTGTGTCTGTGAGTGTAATGCGCAATCCGGTATGTGTGAGACCGATCCTATCAGTCACTAACGCCCAGGCGTAAGCGCATGAGAGCGGAGATTGTTGAGAATTTATGAACCAGAATTCGGAATTCCGTGCAGAATTCCGTATGCAATTCAGTGCGAAATCATCAGACCAGAGAGTGCACGCATTGCCAATCACTCACACTCGAAACACGCGACCGGAATCATCGCAGGAGAAATGCTGTCCATCACATCGGATCTCCGGAAAGTTCGTGACGGCCGCTTTCACCACCTCCAGAGCCGACTCTGTGGCGCAGTGATCGAAAGAGAGGCGTCAGAGGAGCGAAAGTTTTTCGCACGTGAGACTGCATAAAAGAATGGGAAAAGGAAGGTCGAAGGAGGGAAAACGTACTGTCTGGCTCCGGCATGTCTCCAAAGTAATCTCCCATTACGAGTGCGACGTGACACACTATCATCAGCACTGTTGCTATGGCCATGGCGACCACCATGGCTGCACTCGCCACGTCACACGGACAGGCCACGTATTTGTAAATCAAAGGCCACGTGGCAGTGTTGTTTCAGTGAGATCCATTTTGCAGTTCCGTTAGGGTTTTGGACGGCGGAAGAAGTTTCTTCCTTTTTCGTTTGTGGTGAGCAGCTTTCGAAGTACGGTACGGCCTTTGAATGAATCAGAAGTAAAGTACGGTACGGTCTTTAAATGAATCAAAAGAGAAGAACGGTAAAGTACGGTAAATCTATAAATGAATCAAATTTAAGTACGGTAAATCTTTAAATGAATCAAACAGAAGTACGGTAAATCTATAAACGAATCAAAGTGAGTATCTCCCCGCCGCGCGTTCTTCTTCCACGAGAAAGCGAGCAGGCTGGAGGCCTCCGCCGCATCAGCGACCGAAACTGCGCACTCCAACAATATTTCAAGGCTGATTCTGTTATTATGCTGAGTGAATCTGTGTCACTGTGGATGTCAATTTAATAATGTTGGTTCCTTTGGTTGGTGGTTATGAAGTGCGTCTGTAGCACGTACTGTACTTAACGTCCTGTTTTATATAATCACGGTTTCAATGGTCCTTTGTATTGACGAGTGTACGGTTTGAGTGGTCCTTCGTATGGACGAGTGGTTGCTTTGGTACAGAAGTACTGTACGGTGTTGTTGTACACTCCCGACCGCCGCGTCTGATTAGGTGATTTGCACTTTAATGTGAAGTTACATTTGGTAAAAAATGAGGTTCACCACGAATCGTAATTAGAGTAGAGAAATAATTAGAGTAAAAAAAATGAAAAAATAAAAATAGAGTTATTAATTCTAATCTGGGTAATTTTTTTTTTTCAAAAAGAAATTTTAATCTAATTTATCAATAACTCTAATTTGGGTTTTTTCCGTAATAGTTATCCGCGCTGAATATCTATACTGTAAATTAAGTACACGTACAGAATTAAGAGCCTGAAGTGGTTACACGTGGCATAGGCCATGTGCCTTCCGGCAGGGTGGATGCGAGGCCACCGGAAGCCGTGAGAAAATCTTTGACGAAGCCGTGAGAAAATCTTTGACGGAGGATATTCTTTCACGCTCGTGGTGCCATTGGCAACAACCAGTCTCACATTTCCGTACGCTTTTACAAATCCTATGTTTCGTCTGCCCGTACAGATTTTATCGAACACCTCGTAGGAGTCGATTTTATCGAACACCTCGTAGGAGTCGATTTTTACCTCCGCTGGTACAGTACAGTACAGATATTGCATTCACACTTTGATGTCAAAGAGTATTTGTAAAGACAAAGATTCTTTGTAAAGAATCTTTGTAGAAATGAAGAATCGTAATAATATACTTCGTCGAACCAACCAAAATGTGCCACGCAGATATAAGTCGGTTACCGACACGACACAATGGAACAAGGGCGGCTTTCAGGAACAACTCAACAAAGGCCTTCAGAAAACGTATTACGTATCGTTTTACGTATTTTACGTTTACTGAGACCGTGAAATTCTATGGGCTCCATTGCCACACAGAATTCGCAGGTCCAAATGAAGCTAATCTAGATAGTGCCGACTCCAAGTTTATATAAACCCAAATGATTGACCCCTTGACAATCATAAACCCATTAAAGCTTCACCCCTGTGAAGTAAGACTTTATGTGTGCTCAGTTCCACCACAGAATGCAAAGTTAGAATATGAGATTTGGACACATTCCCCCACTTTGACTTTCCCTTAGAAATGCAGCCACCCAGGCATGCAAAAACTCTGACCGACTACACCCCTGTATAGCCTGGACTCCCCTGAGTCCGCAGCAACAAAAATCACTGAAATTGGTCAACTGAGTTGATAGTTATGGCTGGCCAAAGTTTGCCATTTATACAAGGTGCTCTCTGGGAGAGGCATCTACCTACCAGAAATATTCTAAGTTCTAGTCCCTCTCTAAACCCCTTCTACTGAAGTACGGCGCCAATCACAGGACTGTACCGTACATAAAAGTACAGGCGCCGGAGTACTTTCTGTACGGAAATTGTACGACAAGACCATACGAGTGACAAATGTCACACCCAAACTTGTTATCTTGCGCTCTGGAGATTCCGCAATCCTCCAGCGCATTTCCACGTGTCATCCGGAGTGGCGGCGTCAGAAAACGCCAAGGCGACCATTCCGGAATCTCGGCTAGCACCACGACCGTCGATTAAATCTGGTATCCATTCTTACCCGTCGAAAATAAGTGCGCGGTATTTGTTTCGCCGTCGAAACAAATGCGCTGTATCAGTTTCGCGTAAACCATACTTCACTAAACTGTTTCTATGTACTAAGGATCTTTTTGCGCCGTTAAATGAATTCGTCTACGTGTACATATTTATATATTTATCAAACCCTATATGTCCTAGCACTAGTCCTAGACTAAACGGACAAAGCTAACGGCTACATTGACGGACGGCAGGTACCAGGATCAATTCCTGGGTCCGTCAACACTTTTAGTAAACCCATCTATTTTCTGCTAACTGTCTGCTACAAAGCTTTAGGCAGCCATGGCCCTATCACCCTACCCAGCCTTCAGTGACTACAACAAGTGTGGGGGCTTGGTAAAGGGAGTTAGAGGTAGACCGCCTCTACATTTTTCCTATTATAATACAGACCTAGAAAATACTCAAATATCAACAGAGAGGGACAGAAATAGGAAAATAATAAAATTGACTCAAAAAGAGGCTATTGGAAACATGTTGGATGAGTACAGAATGCGGGGGGCAAAAGGATGTCTAACTCCAATGGAGTTTCGGCAGAAGTTAGAGGGAGAAGAGACAGAACCAGGTGTCATTGTTAGCGAGTATTTAGAGGCAGGGGAGAATGATCCTATGACAATAATGCCTTATATAGTGATAGTGGGAAGCTTAATATATTTCATGAACTGTACCCGTCCTGACATTGCTGCAGCAGTCGGGGTACTGAGCAGGAGTCTAGAAAATCCGAGAAAATCTGATCTTGATGCAGCAAGGATAGTCTTAAGATATTTGGCAGGAACTAAAGATCTCAAACTCACTCTAGGCGGAGGAGAAGTCAAGCTGCAAACATGGAGTGATGCAAGCTATGGCGACATGCCAAGCCGAAAATCCACCACGGGATTCGTTCTACAAATTGGGAACGATACTTGCTGTTGGAGCAGCAAACTTCAAAAGGTTACAGCACAGTCGACAATGGAGTCAGATTATATGGCAGCAAGCTCGGCCCTTAAAGAACTCTTATGGGTAAAATCCATATTACAAGAACTAGGATACATGCAAGTTGGTCCACAGGTGATCTAGTGTGATAATCAAGCTGCCATTGCCAATGCTTCTAACTCGAGTCATCACTTCAAAAGCAAGCACATGGATGTACGATTACACTTTGTAAGAGAAAAGGTGTTCTCTAGAGTGATTAAATTATGTTATTTGCCAGATGCAAAAATAATTGCTGATATGCTCACTAAAGCCCTTCCTGCTCCTAAGTTGAGTATTGTAGGAACGCAGTAGGATTAAAGTGAATAGTTGAATTGCAGCACTGCTATACTGTCACTCTGCGATAATTCCACTATTGTGAGGTAATGGGACAGGGTGACTTCCTAATTGCTATACTGCTATGCTGCGATGCTGCGCTAGTTTATCACCGCAACTGCGCCGGGATACTGAGTCTAAAGCTTTAGGGGAGTGTTGTCTTTTTGGAAAGCTTTCAATCTTAGAGTAGCGCAGCTGCTATACAGAAATACCGAAAGATTGCTAAAAAACCCTATTGGATACGTCTAAAGATAGATGGAAAATGGAACCGAAGGGAATACCGGGTATTCTGTTAGGATATGATGATCACTCAAAAGGTTATAGAGTCTTTGTGTTTGAAAGGCAGAAAATCGTTGTAGCTAGAAACATCATTGTTAAAGATGAACTAGACTCCATAGATTTATTTCAAATGACAGAAAAGCAAAAGCACCAAAAAGTACGAAGTATGTCATCTTAGATTGCATGCAGGAAATTGTCCCGCAGATTCCACAAACTCCGGTAATGACTCCGGAGTCAGCCTCTCTCCAAATTCCTCACCACCTTCGGGTCCAGATGGACCAAGAGCAGTCAATACACACGGATCGCAACCAGCGCAACCAGCGCAATCAGCGCAATCAGCGCAATGTGCGGCATCCGACAATCTCAGCCTTAGAATATCTGGGGGGAAGAAGATCAAGTAGCCGCCTGCAAGCAAGCTCTCACTTTGCCGACTCGGCAGTCTCAGGGGAGCCCTTGACCATCCAAGAGGCCTTCTCATCGCCAGAGCGGAATCACTGGATTGAGGCGGCAAACGACGAAATGAAGTCGATCATGGAGGCTCAAACATGGGAGCTTGTCGACCTTCCTCCAGACCGAAAAGCAATCGGCAGCAAATGGGTATTCAAGGTGAAGTTAAATCCCGATAACACCATTGAACGCTATCAGGCCAGAATTGTGGCGAAGGGGTACAATCAAAAAGAAGGAATCGATTTTGAAGAAACATTTTCTCCGGTTGTAAGGTTTCCAACAGTTAGGATTTTGCTGTCTCTAGCTGCTATAGAAGATATGGAAATACATCAGATGGATGTAAAGACGGCTTTTTGCATGGAGAACTAGAAGAGACCATTTACATGCAGCAGCCTGAAAAGTATGTGGAACCAGGAAAAGAGCACTTAGTATGCAAGTTGTTTAAATCTTTGTACGGCCTAAAACAGGCCCCCGGACAGTGGAATATAAAGTTTGATGAATTCTAGACTAGTCTAGGATTTCAAAAGATAAGTTCTGATCACTCTGTCTACGTTTTAAAGGGTGAAAATGGGATAGTTTATATAGCAGTATATGTAGATGATTTGCTATTAATTAGCAAATCAATGGCTGAAATTAACAAAATCAAAACCGCTCTAAACTCACGGTTCGAGATGAAAGACCTCGGTGAGGCAAAATATATTTTGGGTATCCACGTAGAGAGGGACAGAAATAGGAAAATAATAAAATTGACTCAAAAAGAGGCTATTGGAAACATGTTGGATGAGTACAGAATGCGGGGGGCAAAAGGATGTCTAACTCCAATGGAGTTTCGGCAGAAGTTAGAGGGAGAAGAGACAGAACCAGGTGTCATTGTTAGCGAGTATTTAGAGGCAGGGGAGAATGATCCTATGACAATAATGCCTTATATAGTGATAGTGGGAAGCTTAATATATTTCATGAACTGTACCCGTCCTGACATTGCTGCAGCAGTCGGGGTACTGAGCAGGAGTCTAGAAAATCCGAGAAAATCTGATCTTGATGCAGCAAGGATAGTCTTAAGATATTTGGCAGGAACTAAAGATCTCAAACTCACTCTAGGCGGAGGAGAAGTCAAGCTGCAAACATGGAGTGATGCAAGCTATGGCGACATGCCAAGCCGAAAATCCACCACGGGATTCGTTCTACAAATTGGGAACGATACTTGCTGTTGGAGCAGCAAACTTCAAAAGGTTACAGCACAGTCGACAATGGAGTCAGATTATATGGCAGCAAGCTCGGCCCTTAAAGAACTCTTATGGGTAAAATCCATATTACAAGAACTAGGATACATGCAAGTTGGTCCACAGGTGATCTGGTGTGATAATCAAGCTGCCATTGCCAATGCTTCTAACTCGAGTCATCACTTCAAAAGCAAGCACATGGATGTACGATTACACTTTGTAAGAGAAAAGGTGTTCTCTAGAGTGATTAAATTATGTTATTTGCCAGATGCAAAAATAATTGCTGATATGCTCACTAAAGCCCTTCCTGCTCCTAAGTTGAAGTATTGTAGGAACGCAGTAGGATTAAAGTGAATAGTTGAATTGCAGCACTGCTATGCTGTCACTCTGCGATAATTCCACTATTGTGAGGTAATGGGACAGGGTGACTTCCTAATTGTTATACTGCTATGCTGCGATGCTGCGCTAGTTTATCACCGCAACTGCGCCGGGATACTGAGTCTAAAGCTTTAGGGGAGTGTTGTCTTTTTGGAAAGCTTTCAGTCTTAGAGTAGCGCAGCTGCTATACAGACAGAGCAGCGCAGCTGCTATACAAGAGAGCAGCGCAGCTGCTATACAGCAAAGCACCTGCTATACAGCAGAGCAGCTGCTATACAGCAGAGTAGCTGCTATACAGCAGAGCAGCTGCTATACAGCAGAGCAGCTGCTATACATCAGAGCAGCTGCTATACAGCAGAGCAACGCTGCAGCGAAGCTGCAACACAAACATGACAACGCAACCATGATTATATTTGATATGGTTTGTACGGACAACGCACCGTCTGATATTCTTAATGTGATTCTGTACAGGATAGAGCAACTACGATAGATACGATTCTAGGTAGCTTAGTGATAGCTCAGTGGTAGCTTAGTGATAGCTCAGTGGTAACTTAGTGATAGCTCAATGGTAGCTTGACAGATTAGTGGTAGCTTGGTGGTTTAACGTACCTCTCAAGTACACTGGTATTGCCAGTTCAACACAAGTATAAGACTTAGGACTCATAACATATTATGTATCTAGACTTCCAAGTAGTAAAACTGCAAACAGTTTTTGGGAAACTTCTGAGTATTATATCTTGAGTGTTGTCGGGTCAATTGTGCTATAACTTTGGGAGTTATCAGTGTTTATGCTACTCTATATTCTGATAGAGTCTTTTGAAGTTTGGATGCTTGTATAAGAATTGGTGAGCACTTAAGAACAGTTGTTTGGTAGGATTCTTGATAGCTTCTGAGAGTGAATCATGTCTACTTCTACTACTACTGCTGCTCCTCCACCTGCACCGGTGGTTGTAGAACAACAAATACAACTTTACCGTACTATAAAGTGATCTTATACCTCTTTGCTACACCGTGAATTGTTATTAGCCTTATGTACACTATATTGGCACCCCAAAATTTTGACATTGATACTCAAAATAGAGTGAATGAATCTAATTTATCTTTGACGTTAAATACGGTTGTTGTAAATTAGAGTCAATGGTATAACCGTACTCTATTCATGAATAGTATGGTGTACGAAAGTAGTTTGTTCGTACAACAGTGTACTTCATTACCGTGATCCATACCGTATTGGTGTTAACTTATGTCGGTCGCATACAGAGTTGCGCTTTCAAAAATAGTGGAGTCGAGTTTCCAAAATAAGCGTTCGCATATGTTCAGTCGTTCATTTTTGTGTTTGAGAATGTGAAGGGATAACATGTTCACATGCTTAAAACTGACCATGTTACGTAAGCATATTGTTGTATACTTACACATGTTGATAGTCGCGGAAAGTTGAGTCTAATATGTTACTGTTTTAACACTATTTGAGATATTGCGAAATCAATATAGTATATATTTACAGTATTACCGGGTTTAAGGGAAACATAACAGTAATACCAGACCTTTAAACGAAAGAGACGCGTATTAGAGTTACGTTTCACCCTAAAATGGGTTATGTTTCGTAGAACGACGGCAAATTAGTGTCATATTGTGTAAATATTAGGGTAAAGTTACAAAATTTAGAATGGAAAAACGCGGCGCCTTGAAAACGAGAATTGATAACAAACCAGCAGCAAATGCGGACTAAACACAAAAAAAAGATTTTGTGTTTTGACTAATCCCAACTGCATCCTCATCTCCTAGTGTGTGACTTTTGAACCTCGCATAACCATTTTCACATGACGTCGCCATTTTTAGGGCAAGATACGGATTGTCGCCCCGCTGCCTCGCTTAGTATTGCCACATCCAATACCCCATACCTCTTTTTATGGTTTATATCGGTATTAGGGTAGACAATAATATGGCGGAATAACAACAAAGTGGGCGCCATTATCGTCGCTATATTTTTTGGGTTTATTTGGGTAAGTGCATAGCTCACCATGTTTTTTCATCTTTCTCTCTCCCTCTTCCTCCTTATTCTTCCTCTTTTACTTTTTCTCCCTCTTTATCCCTTTTCCTCTCTCTCTCTATGCATTGTCCACCTCAGAGGAGCAAATTCAGAGATTCTTTTTGCAACCGACTCAGGGGAGTCTTGTCTTTACAGGGGTGGAGGTGGTCAGGGTTTTTGTCTGCCAGGGTGGCAGTTATTTTTGCTGGAACACAAAGGGGTCAGGATTATCCTAGAGGCTTCTTGGAAGCTATCTACTCTGAGGACTTATGGAGGTCTCAGAGTTTCAATTTCGACCTCGGTTTTTACCTCCATCTCCTCATTTAGCAAGAGCTCATCATCCTCGTCCTTGGATTCCTCCTCAAGTACCTACATCACAAGGGCCTTTTTCTTTCCACTCGGAGGTCCATCAGCCTTCCCCTCCTTTAACCAAGATCGGTTAGCTTAGTACACTCCGCCATAAAGTGTTTTGGTTTCTTGAAAAAATGAACCAACACTTTTGATCCGGATTCATCGGATTGATTTCTCAGTCCTCCTCTATAGCTTCCAACCTGCTTTCTGGGATCCTTGTTCATCCAATCGGTCCCGGCTGCCAAAGCTTGTCCACTCTTTCCTCCCCTCCGGATCTCTATCGTTTTCTCTCGAACGACAACCATCCCTTCCACAGATGTCCAAATCCACCTGGAGTCCGGCAAATCGTGAACATGGTTGACTATGTTCTCGTAGTCATCAGGTAAAATTATAAGCAGGCAGTTAACCTTCATCTTTTGTGTTGTTACCTGTCAAGTATTTTCGAGCTCCATGAAAAGGGTTGCAAGCTCATTACAAAAATCTAGCATCTTCCCCCCTTTGTATGCATTTGCATCTATCTTTTGATTAGCCAATTGTTGTTGCTGAATCGTACCACTCCGGTACATCTCTACGAGGGCAATCCACAGATCGGATGCCTTTTCTACCTGCAAATAAGAAGATGCAAGTCGTTGAGTAAGATGGCGGATAATGAAGTGCTTTGCCGCCATAGTGTTGTATTCCTAAGTATCAACATCATTCTCCTCATTCCTCGGAATAGGTGACATGAACGCTGAACCGGTTGCTATTGGTGTTGCTGTCAGTGTGACTGTCTTTTTTTCTTTCCTTTTGTCTATCACAATGCTCTCCCCGTCCTCTAAATCCTTCGGTGGAGCTGGATGTGCCTTTCTGGTAAACCTGCTTCCCCCTAACCCGTGGACGCCTGTCATATCCGGATTCGTCGTCATGGTTCTCGGAGATTCCACAATCCAATGTGATTTTGCCACATGTCATTCGGTGCGTGAATGACCATAAACCGCCAAGAAGTCCATTCCGCGTATTCGGCGCTCACCATGGCTGTCTCATTTAGGTTGGCTTTTAAAATAAGCGGTTGAAATAAATGTACGCCTATATTTGTTTCCTACGTTATCTATCGTACAACGGATTCGATGCTTTATAGTTTGTCGCGTCCGTTAAATGAATTTTCTATTATATGAGTGTTTATATAGTTATTAAACCCTATGTATCTCAGCACAGGATGTAGAATATAGGAGAAAGCTACCTGCTATTGGCTACTCTCACAGATAAAAGGTTCCAAGATCAAATCCTGGATCCGGCAGCCCTTTTGGTAAGGGTGACCTAATCTACTGTCTGTCTCTTTGAGAGGCTTCGGGAGCCATGGCTCAAACTCCTTCTCTTGTCTTCAGTGACTACGGTAAGTGCGGGGACTTGAGAGAGGAGTTGGAGACAGGCTGCCTCAGCTTCCTTTCTGTCTTTTATTTATACAACTTATGACTTAGAAAATACCTAAAGGAAAACCACTAATTTCTACAGTTCAAATTTTTTCTTTTAGCATGTGCGGATTTGTACGGACAAAAATTCATTAACGATTTTTACGATTTTTTCAAATCGACCACTCCAATTTCTACGTAATGTATGCCCGTTTGAATTGTGTTTAAAATGCGTTTTGAACAACTATGCTTGCGAAGCTTCAAAAAGTTTCAAAAAATTACAGTGTGGCAAAGATAGATTGTATAAGGTGGCAGCCATCACGAGTATTGTCAACGTATACAATCGTCACAAACTTAAGTAACAGTTTCGAGTAAACACAAAGAAAGACCTGAAATCCGGGTCCGCCGGATCCGCGCTAAAATACAAAGTTCGCTAGGTTACACATACATGGGGTCGTACCCTAACTACGTGCTTCGCTCAGCGATAGTAAAGTTAGGGAAAAGATCAGCACATGCGTCACTTCAGTACATGTGTCTACGTCATCTTGTACCAGTTAGTTCAATTTACGTAGACATTTGTACAGATTTGGTACAACGTGAATCGTTATTAGCCTTAGGTACACTATATCGCCACCCCAAAATTTTGACATTAATACCCAAAATAGAGTGAATGAATCTAATTTATCTTTGACGTTAAATACGGTTGTTGTAAATTAGAGTCAATGGTATAACCGTACTCTATTCATGAATAGTATGGTGTACGAAAGTAGTTTGTTCGTACAACAGTGTACTTCATTACCGTGATCCATACCGTATTGGTGTTAACTTATGTCGGTCGCATACAGAGTTGCGCTTTCAAAAATAGTGGAGTCGAGTTTCCAAAATAAGCGTTCGCATATGTTCAGTCGTTCATTTTTGTGTTTGAGAATGTGAAGGGATAACATGTTCACATGCTTAAAACTGACCATGTTACGTAAGCATATTGTTGTATACTTACACATGTTGATAGTCGCGGAAAGTTGAGTCTAATATGTTACTGTTTTAACACTATTTGAGATATTGCGAAATCAATATAGTATATATTTACAGTATTACCGGGTTTAAGGGAAACATAACAGTAATACCAGACCTTTAAACGAAAGAGACGCGTATTAGAGTTACGTTTCACCCTAAAATGGGTTATGTTTCGTAGAACGACGGCAAATTAGTGTCATATTGTGTAAATATTAGGGTAAAGTTACAAAATTTAGAATGGAAAAACGCGGCGCCTTGAAAACGAGAATTGATAACAAACCAGCAGCAAATGCGGACTAAACACAAAAAAAAGATTTTGTGTTTTGACTAATCCCAACTGCATCCTCATCTCCTATTGGGTGACTTTTGAATCTTGCATAGCCATTTTTGTGTGACGTCGCCATTGTTGGGCAAGATACGGATCGTCGCCCCACCGCCTCGCTTGTTATTGCGACATCTAATACTCCACACCTCTTTTTAGGGTTTACAACAATATTAGGGTACAAAATAATATGGCAAACAACAAAAAAGTGCGCGCCATTATCGTCGCTGTATGTTTTTGGGTTTATTAAGAAATCATGGGTAAGTGCGCAGCTTGTCATGATTTTTCATCTTTTTCTCTCCCTCTACCTCATTCTTTCTCCATTCTCTCTCCCTCTTTATCCCTTTACCTCTCCCTCTATGCATTGTCCATCTCCCACATTATTTCTCATTCCCTTTCCCTACTTTTCTCTCTCATTCTCTTTCTTCCTCTCTCTCTCTCACTCATTCTGTCCCATACCCTTTCTCTATTATTCTCTCTCATTCTCTTCTTCTCATTCACTCTCGCACCCTCATTTTATCTAAAACCCTTTCCTTATTCTTCTTTCTAACTCTTTTTTTCCCCATCTTACTCTCTACATTGTTCTGTGTCCCTCTTTGTTCGTCTCTCCATACATGTTCGGTAATTTTTCCTTACTCCCTTCCTAAGTATTTGCTCATCTTTCCACATTTGTTTCCCTCTCATCATTGCTCTCTATCCTGTTAACTCACTCTTTCAACCTATCATTTATCATTTCCCCCCATTTCTATCTCTCACGCCCTCTCTGTATTTGTGTCATTCCCTCTTCTATATTTTATCTCCCCCCCTGCCCCTCTGCCTTCTTTTTCTCCCTATTCATTAACCATCCACCCTCACTCTCTTGCTATGTCTCCATCTATTTCATCACTATCTCCGAAAATGTCATGTTGATATTTGTGTATTTTCTAGATATTTATAAAGGATATCTAAAGGCAGAGGCAGTCTGCCTCTAACTCCCTTCTCTATGCCCCCACACTTGATGTAGTCACTAAAGGCTAGATAGGGAGCTAGAACCATGGCTGCCTAGGCCTTCTAGAGAGACAGGAGTTGAAATTGGTAGATTTACCAAAATGGGATTTAATAGACCCAAGATTTGATCCTGGTACCTGCCGTCTGTCAATCCTCAAATAGTCGTTAGCTTTATCCTATAGTGTAGGACAAGTGTTAGATTATATAGAGTACGATAAAGATATACACATTACCAAATAGTATGTTTAATCTAACAAAAACGGAACGGAATATACATGGAAAAGAATTAGACCGCACGTAATTCGTACCGCACGAAATTAACAAAATGGCAATTCATTTCAATGGTCTGGATGGAATATTTGATCTGAATCGACGGCCGTGGTGCGAGTCGGGATTCCAGAGTGGGTGACGTGGCGTCTTCGGTCACCACCACCACGGATGACACGTGGCAAGTTCCTGCAGGATTGCGGGATTTCCGGAACACGAGATGACAAATCCGGATGTGACAAATGTCACAGTATGAGGCTGTCGTATATTGGTCGTACAGAAAGTACTCCGACACCTGTACTTTCTTGTACGATGATTGGTCCGTACTTCAACTGGTTCCATGTTGACGCGGATTTCAACGGTCAACGCGGAACGACGACCGTTGAAATTCAACGGTCAACAGAAATTAGTTCGGTGAGTCAAAATGACACGCGACCTCATCCTATAGGATGCCCAGAGAAGAAAAATGACAGAACGACGATGACTAATTCGCCACGTGGCAGACCAAGAGTGGTGCCGAATATTTCCGTACATAAAATACGGCGGTTACCGTACTTTGAATGTACATTATGTAGTGTGCTGCAATTTTATTCGTCTAGAGGGGTTGTGAGTAGGTTTTACGACTTAGAATATTTTTGGTAGGTAGCCGCCTCTCCCAGAGAGCATCTTGTATAAAAGGCAAATTTTGGTCAGCGATAACTATCAATTTACTTGACCATTTTCAGTGATTTTTGTTGCTGCGGACTCAAGGGAGTCCAGGCTACACAAGGGTGTAGTCGGTCAGAGTTTTTGTTTGTCAGGGTGGTTGCATTTCTAAGGGAAAGTCAAAGTGGGGAATGTTATCCAAAACTGATAATCTAAATTTGCATTCTGTGGTGGAACTGAGCACACAGAAAGTCTTATTTCACAAGGGTGAATTTGTAATGGGGTTTTGATTGTCAAGGGGTCAATCATTTGGGTTTGTATAAACTTGGGGTCGGCACTATCTAGATTAGCTTCTTTGGATCTGCGAATTCCGTGTGGCAATGGAGCCCATAGAATTTCAGGTTATGGGCCCACCATCTAGGGTGCCTATGTTTGATGGAAGAGACTTCACTTATTAGGATTTTATGATGGAGAGATTACTTTTCGAAAAGCGCTTGTGGGGGATTGTTTCGGGACAAGTGAGGTGTCCACCTCCGGGCTTTGGAGGAACTCACTACGGAGATTCATCTGGGACTTCTCAGAAAATCAACCAGATTTCAGATGCAACGGAAGGTGAAGGGAAGATCATTGCCATGGAAGGGGGAATATGGGAGAAGAAAAAAGGTACACCGATGGTGAGAGATGCTAGGCTCTCGGCTACGGTTCCACTTGTACGGACTATTACTGAACCAAAATCTGAAGAAAATGATAGAAAAATATGGGAATACAAAAACACTATAGCAAAACATCTCATACTTAGATACGTCTCTAAGTCTATAACAATCACTCTTTTAAATCTATCCAAGTCGTCGAAAATATGGAAAACACTAATTCAAATTTATAAGAGTGAGACTATACAGAGGCAGCAGTTAGTAAAACAAGAAATAGAGGCCTATGTTTATAAAAGCGGTAGCATGATAGAGTTTTGCAATGATATTGTTGCGTTATATGTTGAGCTTGCTAGTGCAAGGTATGTAGAATCTGAGGAGAGAAAGATTAACACACTAATCATGAAACTCCCAGATGAGTATGAAAACATAATTAACCGTATGTAAGAAATGGATGGCTCCTCATGGACTTGGAGCATTATCATGGGGAGGACTCTTGTGAGGGAAAGCACTTTGGAGCTTCGTAGGGGAAGTGATTGGGTGAATGCACTAACGGCTGGTGGTGACTGGCGGAAGCATAATGAGAGGAATGGCGGTGATAAGCGGATGCGTGATGAGAGGAGTGATGGTGATTGGCGGAAGCATGATGAGAGGAAGATAGACAAAGGTAAACCATATCGGAACTTTGGTGGAAAGAGAGGGAGAGGAAAAGAAAGGGGAGCTTTGAAAAAGGGGGTTTGCTTCTTTTGTAGAGAAGCGGGTCATTATATAGAGGATTGTCCTCGTTTGGAGGAACTTAGATGTTTGAATGTGAATGAGGAGAAAAGGGGAAGAGGAGAAAAAGGATGAAGATATTTTGGAGCTTCTCCATATTGGTAGTATGGAGAAGAGTGAAAGCACAAAAAAAATCCACGAAAATGCAACGGTGTGTTTTTAGAGGGGTAAGGGAAGTAAAGAGAGAGGAGGTACTTGAGGAGGTTAGACTTGATCAGGATGTGAAGGAGGGTAGAAAACATGACATAGAAATAAGAAAAGAAGATATAGGATCCATAATTGAAAAAGGGAAAAACAAAATTAATGAGGATAATTCAGAAACTGAAAACTGGTCTGAAAAGGAGACTTTAACGGATTTCGAGGAAAAGGGAGAAGTAAATCTAAAAAGGGCTCCAAAGGATAGGGGAGAAAAAGAATATTTAATGAAAGGTTCAGGGGAGGAAATATATTCTTTGGGAATCAATATAGAAAGTGATAGTGGAAAGAATTCCATGGGAGAGAGTGAGGAAAGTTCAGAAAATGGGGTGAGTATCATGGATAAAAATATGAGTATGGAAAACGTTATGGGGAACTTAGTGGGGACACTTGATGTTTGGGAAATCTTAGGGGGTAATGGGTTTGACATCACTAATAGCAGTGATGCCATTTATAAAGATGTGCCTGTAAAGGGTTAGCATCTGGGTAGGTGTTGCAGATAGGAGATGGGGTTGGCTGTTTGAACTACAAGAGGGAAAACAGACTCTGTGTGGATAGAAAAGGGATGAGGTGGATAAAATCGTTGCTCGGATTTATGAAAAGTGGGATGCTAAATAAAATGTGTGATCATCAAGATGGAATGATTCATTTAGCTAGTCTAAAAGATCTTTTAAAATATGAGGGTATTATCTTAAAATTTTATGAAAAGAAAAGGAAAAAGAAAAGAAAAAGGGGAGGGAGTGTTTGTTTATTTGTGTGTGGGAGTCGAAAGGACAATAGACTAGAAAATAAGGGGAGTGTTGATATTTGTGTATTTTCTAGATCTTTATAAAGGATAACAAAAGGCTGAGGCACTTTGCCTCTAACTCCCTTCTCTATGCCCCCACACTTGTTGTAGTCACTGAAGGCTAGATAGGGAGTTAGAACCATGGCTGCCTAGCCCTTCTAGAGAGACAAGAGTTGAAATTGGTAGATTTACCAAAATGGGATTTGACAAACCCAGGATTTGATCCTGGTACCTGCCGTCTGTCAAACCTCAAATAGCCGTTAGCTTTATCCTATAGTCTAAGACTAGTGTTAGATTATATAGTGTATGATAAAGATATAAATGCAACTCTAAGACCTCCATAGGACCTCACAGTAAGCAGCTCACACGAAGCCTCGAGGATAACCCTGACCCCTTTATCTTTCAGCACTAATAACCGTCACCCTGAAAAACAAAAACTATAACCACCTTCACCCCTATGAAGGAAAGACTGGCCTGAATGTATAACAAAAAGAATCTCCGTATTTGCTCCCCTGAGCAGTAAGTTATGGAGGGTCAAAGTTTGACCTTTTGTACAGAAGCTCACTGGGAGAGAGGGTCCTATCTACCAATTTTTTCTAAGTCCTATCTCTCTCTAAAACTCTACCTACTGATGTACAGCACCAATCATATTGTTGTACAGTACATAAAAGTATAGCTGTCGGTGTACTTTATGTACTAACATTGTACGACATGACAAAAATGTGGACACGTGTCTTTTTTGGATTCGTTTTCATAATCCCTGGATTTGCCGAAATCCAATGTCGTGGTGCCACGTGTTATCCGATGTGGCGGCAACCATAGACCGCCGAAATCTTCTTCCGCGATCTCGGCATGCTTTTCGGCCGTCCGATTGAATGCCGATTTCAATCGTAGCCGTTATAAATAGTTGTGAGGTATTTGTTTCACTATCGAAACAAATGCGCGGTACTTATTTATTCTTCGTACTCGTAATCCGTACTTTTATAACTGAATCTATGTATTCCGTATGTGTTTTTGTTAGATTGGTCATGTTGTTTAAATACGTAATACACATATCACTTACCACTAATCTAAACTAAATCGATGGAGTAGCGTCTACATTTCCCGTCGGTAGTACGGGATCGAATCATAAACGAAACTACCTTGAGGAATTAGCTGCACTGCCGGTATTATCGGATTATCAATAGTGATGTGTAAACTGTCGACTGCCCGGTGGCTGTAGTCGAGGACTGGAGAAGTTAAGTCGAGCTGCCTCGGCTTCTTTATGCACTTTGTTTTCGCGCAGAAATCTAAAGGGTCATTTTTATACCTCCCTTTTTCAGTCCTCTTTGTTCGGACCCCTTTTCTCCAAGAAATTGGCTTAGGGAGCGGGTTTGGTCATCGTATCCGCTTTATCGCAAACCTCTAAGCGAAAAATTTGTTTTCTACTTTCCCTCAAAGTGAAGTCTAATGTCCGTATATTTGTTGCGATATTTAAGTTGGCGAAATAGCGATTGTTTGATTATCCAAAATTTTTCTGCACCCACTCTTGGGTGTGAGCTGGCTGACGACCCACATCAATTTACAGCGAGCAAGATGCCATTACTCATTATATGGTGGACTGGGCAATAACCTTTGTTTTCTTCCAAAAGCAAGCCCGTCTGCAATATATCATTCCCAAGTACATCTCCTCATCGGATCATCACTATGGCATCACTCAGTATGTGTCAATTCTCATACCCAAATGCAACCATTGATCCCTAGTTCCTATCAAATATCTAAGGACTCTCTTAGCTGCCTCCGAATCCTTCTTAGTGGGAGCATTTAGACTTCTACTCAGCCCTCTTACAACTGCAGCTACATTTGACCTGGTACAATTCATAAAATATATTAGACTTTCCACTACTTGCCTGTAAGGAATAGTCTGCATGAACATCTGTTCTTCATGACTTAATTCCTCGTCTAAGACTATGACTCCTTCCTCACTCCCCTCATTTCCCTTCTTTAACTCCATTCGAGTTGTACAACTATTAGCTTTATCCATCTGAAATATTTCCAGCATATTCCCTATTGCTTCTTTTTAAGTCAATCTTATAATATTTCTTTTTGGGTCTCTTTCTACTTGAATTCCCAAAATATATTTTACTTCCCCCGTATCCTTCATTTCAAATCTCCCCTTAAGATCGGTTTTCAGTTTATTAATTCTTTCCATTGATTTACTTAAAACAAGCAAATTATCAACATAAATTGCAATAAATATAAAACCTTCCTCATCTTCGAAAACATAGATTGAGTGATCTGAGCTGCTCTGGATATATACCAGACCAGTAAAAAACTCATCAATTTTATTAATCCATTGTCGAGGCGCTTATTTCAAACCGTAAAGGGATTTAATCAGCCGGCATACCTTACTCTCCTCTGCTTCCTCCACAAATCCTTCGGGTTGTCGCATGAAGATCTCCTCTTCCAATTCTCCATGCAAAAAGGTTGTCTTGATGTCCATCTTGTGCACCTCCATGTCTTTCGCTGCTGCTAGACTGAGAAGTATGCGGACGGTTGGAAATCTGACCACCGGGGCAAAGGTTTCCTCGTAGTCGATTCCTTCTTTCTGTGTAAATCTTTTTGCCACTAATCTGACTTTGTAACGCTCAATGGTGTTATCCGGGTTCAGTTTTAATTTGAGAACCCACTTACAACCGATTGGTTTTCGGTTAGGTGGACAGTCCACCAGCTCCCAAGTATCGGCTACCATAATTGAGGCCATCTCCTCATTGATGGCTATCTTCCACGGGTTCCTTTCTGGACAAGTCATCGCCTCTCTATAAGTTTGAGGTTCATCTTGATGAGATAGTTTTGTTACCTTGTTATTAACGTGTTTCTCTTGTAATCTTTTGCTACTTCTCCTTCCCCCCTCAAAATCTGTTGCCGAAATAGATGGTTCTCGTGGGTTTTTTCGAACATTCTCGGCTTCTCCCCTATCCCTTGATTCCGAAGCAATTTCCATCACGTCTTCCGTTTCGGGTAGAGTTGTCACTGGAGTTTCCGAAGCCGAGTCCTTTTCGGTCTGATTTGTACCTGCAAGAATGTCATCTTCTCTAAAACCTGGATAGTTAGGAGGCTCAAAGTCGTCGGAATTTTCTGACTCAAATCTGATTTTTACTGACTTTGTGTACTTGAAGGGATCCACGGACTTTCCTTCATCTATAACTACTAGATGTTTTACTAAGATTATATCTTCCTATTTTAGATCGTAAACTCTATATCCTTTAACATCCTCATCATATCCTAATAAGTACCCCAGTTTTCCTTTAGGACCTAGCTTCGAATTAGACCGATCTGTATCTAGACTGATTACTTGACTACCGAAAACCTTTAAGTGAGATATGTCTGGTTTTTGGCCGGTCCATTTCTCATAAGGTGTTTGATCTTTTATAGCCGAGGTAAGAACTCTATTTTTGAGGTAATTAGCGCAGTTCATTGCTTCTGCCCAAAACCTTTTTCCTATCTTCTTATCCGACAACATACTTCTTGCACTATCACTCAGTGTATTGTTTAATCGTTCAGCTACCCCATTCTGTTCTGGGTTTTCTGGAACTGTCTTTTGGTGTTGAACTCCATCTTCCCTCAAAAAATCCTCAAACTGGTTAGAAGTATACTCTCCACCATTGTCACTCCTTACTCTCTTGATTGGAGTTTCATGGAGTTTTTCGCTCCATGTTTTATATTGTCTAAAACAATCTTGAGCTTCTTACTTGTTTTTCAAAAAATACACCCTGGAATACAGAGACCAATCATCAGTGATAGTCCTCATAAATCTCTTCCCCCCCAGTGAGGGCACTTTGGCCGGTCCCCAAATATCTGTGTGTACTAGATCTAGAATTTTTTCTCCCCTATATACGCCTGTTTTGGGAAAAGGCAATCTGTGTGCTTTACCTTGAGCACATCCACTATAATCACTCAGATTCTCACTCTCACTGAACTGAATTCCTTCCACCACTCCCATATTTTTCATCTCTCTTAGCTTATCTAGACTCACATGCCCAAGCCTTTTATGCCACATCATTATATTATGAACACCAACATAATAAAGTTTCTTCTTTTCATTGCTTAAAATCAACCTAAACATCCCTTGGCTACCTTTTTCAGCGGTGAAATAAACTTTCTCCTCAAAACTAGCAGTAAGACTCCTTCCCTAGTGCTAGTATCAAAACCCTTATAATCTAATACAGACGTAGAGATGAGGTTTTTGTTCAGCTCCGGAATAAACAATACATCAGAGAATGTAACTATGGATGTCTTTCCTTCTACCAATACTTTCAGATCTATCGATCCTACAAGAGTAGTAGTGACTATCCTCCCATCTCCGTACTCTATCTCTACGGTGGGAATGATTTTTATCTTAGTGAACAGGTGTTTATCCTTACACATGTGTATGGAGGCACCTGAATCTACAATCCAGCCTGCTTCACCCTTCAATCCACCGAAAGCACATTTCTCCTTTCTTTGAGTTTCTACCTCGTTTGTCGCTTCCAACTCCTGATCCAATAGGAGCTCATCGTCCTCATCTTCGGATTCCACCTCATGTACCTGTGTCACAAGGGCCATTTTCTTTCCTCTCGAGTTCCTCCGGTCTGCCCCTCCTTTAACCGAAGCGCGGTTAGCTTAGTGCACTCCACCATATAGTGCCTGGTTTCTTACAGAAATGACATAAACCCTTGGGAGCCGTTGGTCCGAACTTGTCGGTCTGATTTTTTTGTTCCCCCCCTGCGTAATTTCCGATCGGTCTCTAGGAATCCTTGTTCCTCCAATCGGTCCCAGCTCCCAAGGCTTGCCCACTCTTTCCTCCCATTCGGATCTAAATTGTATTCTCCCGAACGAGAATCGTTCCTACCACTGAGTTCCATATCCACCTTCAGTCAAGCAATTCTTGCACACGGTTGACTATGTTCTCGAACTCATCGGGTAGCTTCATCAATAGAAAACTAACCTTTTCTTTTTCACTAAAATCTTTTCCAACACTCTCTAGCCCCATGAAAAATGTAGCAAGCTCATTGCAAAAATCCAACATCTTTCCCCCTTTGTATACATACTGCTTAACTTTCCAATCATCCAACTGTTGTTGCTGAATCGTACCACTTCTGTACATCTCTATGAGAGCCATCTAAAGATCGGATGCCCTTTCTACCTGCAAATGAAGACATGCAAGTCCTTGAGTAAGATGGCGGAGGATGAAGTGCTTTGTCGCCATGTTGTTGAAGTCTCAGGTATCAGTATCATTCTCCTCGTTCCTCTGAATAGGTGACATGAATGCCGAACCAGTTGCTATTGGTGTGGTCATCTCCTTCTCCTTTCTTTTGTCTACCACCTCTCCTTCTTTTGTCTCCTCCGTTGATGATGGATCTCCATCTCTAGTGAATCTGCCTCCTGTAAACCTGAAATTCTATGGGCTCCATTGCCACACAGAATTCGCAAGTCCAAAGGAAGCTAATCTAGATAGTGCCGACTCCAAGTTAATATAAACCCAAATGATTGACCCCTTGACAATCATAACCCCATTACAGCTTCACCCCTGTGAAATAAGACTTTCTGTGTGCTCAGTTTCACTACAGAATGCAAAGTTAGAATAGTAGTTTAGGATAACATTCCCCACTTTGACTTTCCCTTAGAAATGCAGCCACCCAGGCAGGCAAAAAATATAACCGACTACACCCCTGTGTAGCTTGGACTCCCCTGAGTCCGCAGCAACAAGAATCACTGAATTTGGTCAACTGAATTGATAGTTATGGCTGGCCAAAGTTTGCCATTTATACAAGGTGCTCTCTGGGAGAGGCAGCTACCTACTAGAAATATTCTAAGTCCTAAACCCCTCTCTAAACCCTCTAGTACTGAGGTACAGACCAATCGCATTACTGTATAGTACATAAAGGTACAGATGCCGGTGTACCTTTTGTACGGTTATCGTACGACACGGCTCAAAAGTAAACACATGTTTTATTCGGATTCGCTCTTATAATCTCCGAAATTCTTGCCTCCAAATCTTATCTCTCCACGTGGCGCCAGGTCATGCCGCGTCAGAAAATTGGTACCGTACAAGAAAGTACAAGTGCCGGAGTACTTTCTGTACGTACATTGTACGATGTCATCATAATGCGACATTTGTCACTTCCAGATTTGTTTTCTGCCGTTCCGGAAATTCCGTAATCCCGTAAGTTGTTGCCACGTGTCATCCGGAGTGGCGGAGTCCGAAAACCGCCAAATTGTCCTTTCCGCGAGACCGGCGCTAACCACGGCCGTCCGATTGATATAGGTATTAAATACGAACCGTCGAAACAAATGTCCGTACTATTTGTTTCGTCCGGTACTAATAGTACAAACTGTTTCTATGTCCTATAGACCGTAATCTAGTTAAATGGGAAAACCTATGTTTATTTGTTTAAATACATATCAAACCCTATGTCACTTAGCACAAGTCCTAGACTAAACGGTCAAGGCTAACGGCTACTGTGACGGACGGCAGGTTCCAGGATCAAATCCTGGGTCCGTCACACCTTTTGGTAAATCTACTCAGATTCTACTACTTGTCTCTCTAGACAGCTTTGGCAGCCATGGCTCTGGCTTCCTCTTCAGCCTCCAGTGACTACAACAAGTGTGGGGGCTTGGAGAAGAAGTTAGAGGCAGACTGCCTCTGCTATTTTCCTATCCTAACATAGACCTAGAAAATACTCAAATATCAACAAAACCCTGGAGGTATCCCAAGATTGGATGGGCGCCTCACCCGTCCACTCACTATTCCCCAAAACCGTTTCTCACATAGAGCTCTTGTCATCATACTTTCCCAGTATATGAAACTAGCTCCATTGAATATGGGCACTCTAGATGGTGGGCCCATAACCTGCAACTCTGAGACCTCCATAGGACCTTAGAGTAAGCAGCTCACACGAAGCCTCTAGGATAACCCTGACCCCTTTGTCTTGTAGCAATAATAACCGTCACCCTGAAAAACAAAAACTATAACCACCTTCACCCCTATGAAGGAAAGACTCGCCTGAATCTATAACAAAAAGAATCTCCGTATTTGCTCCCCTGAGCAGTAAGTTATGGAGGGTCAAAGTTTGACCTTTTGTACAGAAGCTCACTGGGAGAGAGGGTCCTATCTACCAATTTTTTCTAAGTCCTATCTCTCTCTAAAACTCTATCTACTGATGTACGGCACCAATCATATTGTTGTACCGTACATAAATGTATAGCTGTCGGTGTACTTTATGTACGAACATTGTACGACATGACAAAAATGTCGACATTTATCTTTGACGTTAAATACGGTTCTTGTAAATTAGAGTCGATGGTATGACCGTACTATATTCATGATTAGTGTGGTGTACGTAAGTAGTTTGTTCGTACAATAGTGTACTTCATTACCAAGATCCGTACCGTATTGGTCTTAACTTATGTCTGTCGCATGCAGAGCAGTGATTTCAAAAATAGTGGTGTCGAGTTTGCAAAATAATCGTTCGCATATATTAAGTCGTTCGTTTTTGTGTTTGACAATGTGAACATATAACACGTCCACATGCTAAAAAATGACCATGTTACGTAAGGGTATTGTTGCTCTACACGTGTGATAGTGCCGAAAGTTACCTAATGGTTAGTTTTTTTGAGATATTGCGAAATTAATAGAGTATATGTTTACAGTATTACCGGGTCAAAGGGAAACATAACGGTAAAACCAGACCTTTAAACGAAAGAGACACGTATTAGAGTTAAGTTTCACCCTAAAATGGGTTATGTTTCACAAAACGACAACAAATTAGTGTCATATTGTGTAAATATTAGAGTGAAGTTACAAAATTTAAAATTGAAAAAACACGGCGCCTTGAAAACGAGAGTTGATGACAAACCAACGGCAAACGAGGACAAAACACAAAAAATAGATTTTGTGTTCTGACTAATCCTAACCGCATCCTCATCTCTTGGTATTTGACGTTTGAACCTCGCATAACCATTTTTACATAACGTCGCAATTTTTAGGGCAAGATACGGATCGTCGTCCCGCCGCCTCGCTTAGTATTGCGACATCCAATACTCTATACCTATTTTTAAGGTTTACACCTGTATTAGGGTAAAGAATAATATGGCGGAACAACAACGAAGTGGGCACCATCATTATCGCTATATTTTTTGGGTTTATTAAGAAACCATGGGTAACTGCGCAGCTCACCATGATTTTTCAACTTTCTCTCTCCCTCTAGCTCTTTTTTCTTCCTTCTTTATTCTCTCTCCCTCTTTATCCTTTTACCTCTCTCTCTATGCATTGTCCATCTCCCACATTATTTCTCATTCCTTTTCCCTACTGTTCTCTCTCATTCTCTTCTTCCCTCTCTCTCTCTCACTCATTCTGTCCTATACCCTTTCTCTACTCTTTTCTCTCATTCTCTTCTTCCCATTCTCTCTCACACCCTCTTTCTGTCTCACATCTTTTCTTTACTTTTCTTTCTAACTCTCTTTTTCTCCATCTTAATCTCTACTTCGTTTTGTGTCCCTCTTTGTTCGTCTCTCAATACCAATCGGATTATTTTTCCCTACTCCCCTCCTAAGTATTTGCTCATCTTTCCACATTTGTTTCCCTCTCATCATTGCTCTCGATCTTGTTATCTCACTCTTTCAACCTATCATTTATCATTTCCTCCCACTTCTATCTCTCACGTCCTCCTTGTATTTGTGTCATTCCCTCTTCCATATTTTATCTCCCCTCCCGCCCCTCTGCCTTCATTTTCTTCGTGGTCATTAACCAACCACCCTCACTCTCTCGCTATGTCTCCATCTATTTTATTGCTATCTCCAAATATGTCATACTCTTTCTGTCTCTCTCTGTCCCTCCTTTTTCTCGTTAAATTTGTCGAGCCCATATACCCTCTACTAATCCGTTATCTTTCTCTCTCCTTTGTATTTAAAACTGTCATTGATGATGAACTTCTATTTGACGGCCGTTGCATTGGGGAGCACCCTACGGAAACATATGATCCTAGGGAAGAAGAGAGTATCAACTTGTAGGTGTTGGACCGGATGAAAACGCCTGGAGTAAAACGTGAGGAGTTTTCCATGGATCATATTCGTTGTCACGGATCGTTGATGCTTAGCTAATATGTGTAGTATTACGAAGGTTTTTATTTTTTGTTAAGGGGGTTTCCGAGCTAGAGGAAGAAACATTTATAATTTTGAAGTATTTTGAGCTTTGTTGAATTTTTCCCATTAATAGGCCTCGGATCATTTTTTGTTTGAGTTTAACGTTGTAAAAAGATATCATCGTGAAATACACAAATTTTCTACTTCTTTTCCAATTTTTGTTATGAGTGATTTTTTTTGTGTCAACTTATTATATATATATATATATATATATATATATTTAACTGTGTATTTTTTTAATTTCTTACATATTGTATCGATGAGATTATCGCGTTGAAAAATATTGAATGTACTTGGCATTTTTTCGTTGGTGAATCATTTGTATAAGTTGAGATCAATACTTTATTCATCTTAGTTCTCACCGCGTATTTTATTTGAACTTTGCTTTTCGTACATGGAAGACTTTCCTTTTATTTGTCAATCCTGTTTTTATGGTTTCAATCCAAGCAAAATGGGTTTTTAAACATAGGAAAATCCCTCTTATTTGTTCATAACTATAATAATATCCACGTAGTATGACAACTAAATGTTCATGGACCAGCGACGATACATCCTCGGCGCTGTAAGGCCATTCAACGAGACAGACAAAACGTTATAATGGGTTCCATGATTATAATTCAGCGACGACAAATTCTCTGTATTGTCGAAGATGATGATGATGAAGCATTTTCGCCGCTAGATTTCCATCCAGCGACGACACAATCTCTACTTTGTCGGAGATGATAAAAAAGTCGTTTTGTCGTTGGATTGCCACCTAGCGACGACACAACCTCTGCTTTGTCGAAGATGATGATGAGACAGTTTCGCCGCTGGATTTCCATCCAGCGACGACACAACCTCTGCTTTGTCGGAGATGATAAAAAACCTGATTCGTTGTTGGATTTCCATCTAGCGACGACAAATTCTCGTCGGTGAAAGGGGAACCATTAAATAGTGTGGTGAATACGCTGTATAGGAAGCTAACAACTTATGAATTTCACAGAAAGATGATGAACAGACGACGAAGTATATTCGTCGCTGATTGGTTTAGGATGTACATTGCAGCAATATATACAATTCCATGTTAGAGGCACAGTCAAATTTTGAACAACATTTTAAAACCATCTCAAGGTGAATACACATAGTTTTAAAATACATCCAATTCCACAATACTAACTATAAATAAAGCAAAATTGTATTATCCCATAACAAAACGATACACACGATATCTAGTCTATCCTATAAAGTGAATTATTACTAAAGTTCACAAACCGTCTACATTAATCTGCCACAAGTTTGCCTACTATTCCCACTCTGTAATTAAACTACCATTTCCAAACTAGGATCTAAAAAAAAAAAAACAATACGTAGTTATATAAAATCTTTAAAACTCGTTGCCGCTCATCCCTCCCTGAAAATGCTATCTTGTTGACTGTCGGCATCTTCAACATTTTGGACGAATTCTCTTGCCCTCGGGCAAGGAGGTTCCACAACCTCGCCTTCAAAGTGGTTGCGATACTTGGTGATTATGTCTCGCAATTGATGTGTGAGCATTTCTTCCCACCGTCCATCACGTAAAGACAAGCCACATTGAATCATTGTTTTTCTCGCATAACTCATCCCGTTTTTGTCTCTCATCGCATTAACCTCTCGGATAGAGCTCCTTGCAATTTTATAAAAAATGCTTTACCGGGTCCAACCAAGTTTCAGGACCATCCACGGCTCAAAGGTTTAGCCCATTGCCCGGTCTTAATTCCTTTTGCTTTTCAGCTGTCCCATATGCGACTCCACACGTCCTTGGTTTTAGAAATCACGAAAGAGTCGGCCGGTTGAACAAGATGCGTTGCATTTGGTGAAAAATAGTGTAAAAAATAGTTTTTGGCCTGTAGAACTCATTCCAGGTCATCGGACCTATTATTACCACCACATATGTCGAGGAACATAATTTTTTGTCGTCCATCCCCATCCCCTTGATAAGACTTTGCTTCTTTGAACCATTGTGGGAACATCGTTTTATCATTCCAATCCTTCGGACCGGTCCGATAACAAACACTTGAAAAGATAGGGAAAGTAAGCTAAGTGTACCATATGTAGCTTATTGGTAAAGTCATTGTTTGAGATAAGACAAGTTAGGGAGTTAAAGAATGAAAATGTCCTAATTATGTAGTGGGAGATAGAGGGAGAACGTATTAGAGGGCGAGGTAGAGAGATATAGATGTAAGATGAGACACAAATAGATCGATGGAGAAAAATAGAGAGACCTTCATCAAAGACAAAAATACATCAAAATAGAAATGAAAACATTAGATGAGGCAAAAAAAACACACCCGGGACGGTGTCCGGTAAACCTTGTATTGAGTAATTTCTGCCACGATTAACAAAAATAATTATCGGTTTCTCGATACGAGCGTTCACCCCTCCACTGATTCGCACCATGAGAGTCATGGATTCACCTCCTCCGGCGACGTCGGTGTATTTCAACACATCATCCCCTCGAAACCCCAAAGTCTTTCCATTGTCGGTGTTGACGATCATGTGTGTTTCATGCATGTTTTCCATGAGGTATTCGTTGAAAATTCTTGGTATACATGCTTTGGCAAACACACAAAAAAAATAACTTTTTGTAGTATATGTCGTTAAATAGGGAATACAATGAAAACAAAACACAATAAATAAAAAAGAAACATCATTACAATATCTTCATAATGAAGAGTGACTTACCGGATTAAAACCCCCGCTTCAGAACGCCTATGTGGAAGGCTACGGTACGCTCAATGTATTCCTTTTTCTCGGGACT
The DNA here is from genome assembly GCA_037447655.1 of Zygnema cylindricum. Taxonomy (NCBI): domain Eukaryota; kingdom Viridiplantae; phylum Streptophyta; class Zygnematophyceae; order Zygnematales; family Zygnemataceae; genus Zygnema; species Zygnema cylindricum. The sequence continues at coordinate 55,714 of JBBHKE010002690.1, read as the reverse complement.
ACATAGTAGTTTCCCTTTGTGGGCACGTACAACAATGTTGTGCTTCTCTTGACACCTTTGCACCCACCTTTTATTTATTATTGGATGTATTTCGCACCCGTCATTGTTGAACCATTCCGAGCCGTACTCTTTCCTCTTTTCTCTTATTATGTCCCTAGCGATGTCCTGAAGATGTGTAGTGGACATTTTTATACCCGCTTTCTTAAAACGTTCAAAATCCGAAACTAACTCCTCATGAATAATAGTGACCCAAGCGGCTTCCTTCCTTCCTCGTCCCGGCAAAACCTTGGTGACGGCCAAGATCTCGTCCCAAAACTAGAAGTAGAGTATGTCCGGGTTGTCTCTCGTATTGTGCCAAGCGTGGACCTCCTCTCTACCCACCATTGCTTGGCTTTTTGGTACTCTGTACACAATAAACAATATAAAAAGATTAGATAAGTTTCATTATACGTGTCTTTTCATTATTCATAATGGTAAGCATTATTCCAATTTGAAGTGACGGTAAAACAAAACGGGAATATTCAAGGACGAAGTGTCACTGTCGCAGTTTTATTGACGAGGAAAATTCGTCGTTATAGCTGGTAGATGAGAATTTCATTCGTAAAAAACGTTAATACATAGTCGTCTACCGACCACCGATGAGAATTTGTAAGTTTATCGACGAACAAACGACGAGCTTGTCTCGTCGTTAAACTGGGAATGAGGATTATCAAACACAATGCCGATATCAGCAAAACCAAATGTAAGAGTCAAATTCAAATTTACATGCATAAGGTGAGGAAGGGGAAGAGAAATATTAAATTCACACACGTATGGAAAAAAATGTAAAAAAACAAAACATTGTGGCACCTAATGATGGTTGAGGGAGAAATCGGGATACCTCTCCGTCGAATGAAGGGCTTGAGATTGACCTTCACCAACTCCTATCAACGTCGCCAAACATCTGCAAGCTCTCAAGTCAAAATATTAATCAAGCGACGAACCTCTATTATCGCTACTTATTAAGCCACCACTCGACGATTGAGAAGATCAACTTTATTCCTCAACTGTTCTATTTCCGGTTGCGGAGGGGGCACAATCACATGTGGGAGCCTCAAAATTTCCCAGAAATATGTACGCCTCACTTGTACATTTCAGAAGCGTTGTAAAACCGCACTTCTAAAAATTCATTTAGCTCCGGAGTACAAATTACACAACATAGAATAGTGAACAAGCTTGGATCTGAAGGGTGATAATGGCGGATTAATTCGGGCACATCAATTTCAAATCCGATCGGTCGACGCAAACTCTATGTGAAACGGTCATCATTAGGCTGAAAATGCCTATTGAAAGGGAAATGAGGTGCATGGTTGTATGATGTGATGTACAACCATGTTGGGTGAGTGGGGACATCTGCGGAGATGTCGAGGATTTCCGAGACGAGGTTCAACCACCGGTCGATGGGCCTATGCTCCCTATAACACCAATAGTTCGGCTAATCCTCAACCGGTATGAAATGAGCCGCCGTTGGTAAGAAGCCATCTATGGCCTCATCTCCGACGGGAGGTGGAAAAAACAAGTTTGGTTCTTCCTCTCGAACTTGAAGTTGATGGTCGGGTGGAACTTGAGCCAGTTGCACCGCCATGAGACCTCTTTCACGGTTTGGCGAAGGAGGAAATCTCACGACATCATCTTCGTCGACATACTCATCCTCCATCCGTCTTTCCGAGCTCTCTGAAGATTGCTCGTCCGACGTTGTGGGGTCGTCTTCGTATTTCGTCACCGGAATATCCGACGGTTCAGTCTCTTCTTGCTCTTCCTCCTCTTCCAAAGGCTCACCCCCACCTTTTATACACTCGTCCGTTCCAGTTCTCGAGGGTTCATAATCTTTATCGATTCCCTTACCCCCTTCTACTTCCCAAACACTTACATCCTCCTCTCCAACCCCTTCTTCCGATAACCCCCTTTTTGCACCCCTTCCCGTTTCTACATCGTCTGTCCCCGTCCTTTCCGTTACCACCTCCTCCTCTCTCTGAACATCTGTTTCCTCCACCTCACTCAGTACGAGCTCAATTTTGACGTGTTTTCTACCACCCTCCTCCATTGCCACCCTATTCCATATTACTTCATCTATCCCCTCCCTCTCTTCACTACCTCCTTCGTTCCCGGCACTTCCTGCCCAGCAGCCTCTCCCAAGTCTCCTACTCTAAGTGACTCCTCCCTTTCTCTATTTAAACCCTCCCTTAATGTTCTATTCCTTTCTAACGCCTCCTCGTCCAACCTTTGCCTTTCTTCCACCGTCGCTACTTCCTTTGACCTAACCAGTTCCACCGCTTCCCCGCGTTTTCTTTAAACATCCTCCCCTACTACAATCTCCCTTTCTTCCCTAAATGGTTTTATAAACGCCTCCCTTTCCCTCACTAAGTTCTCCCCTCTAGATATATGACCCCCCATCTCGATTTCCGTTGGTAATGGACGATATTGCCGCCGAATGGCAAAGCGAAGTCTTTTGAATAGTCGTCGGCCGCCCTCCATTGAGGCAAAAAACTATTGCTTAACGAGAAACAAAACAAATACACAGTAAAAGGAGACAATATCACCCTAAAAGACGCACCTTTGCTCAGACCTTTACTCTGATAGCCTTGCTATTGTAAACGTAGTCCATTGTCCACCGTTGGATAATTCAACCGTTGGCCTTGCAATTTATTGTTGTTCTTTGATCTAAAATAGACCGCAGTGATATTCCAGGACCACTAGAGCAGATGGAGCATCAGCAGTAGTAGTGGAAGTAGACATAATCTCACTCACATTAGCTTATCTAGAATCCTATTAAATAGTTGTTTTCTACAGCTCACCGATTCTCACATAATGAACGAAACTACTTCAAGCTATTCCACCGGACAGAATATCACAAAGACTTACAACTCCCAAAGTTTCAGCTCAATTGATCTAACATACACCAAGATATGAAACTCAAAATTTTCCCAAAAACAGTGTGCAGATTACACAGTCTGGAAGTCTAGATACATAAAATGTTCTACGTCCTCAGCCTTATACTATTCACTCAGTTGTCATATTACATAGTGATGTACACCCGATACAAGTGTTCCTAGAAGATACGTCCAAAAGAACTAAACTGCCACTAAGTTCTAAGTGCTCCTAATCACTCTAAAACTAATCTATTCAATGTACAATCAATATTATTGAGAATCCTATACAGGTGATTTGTTCAAATACTTGTCGCCTAGCTTAGTGACAATTGTTTGGGTACGTCCATCCGGCTGTTGCATAACATCTGTTAGCGAGTCACTTAATTATTCGCGTCCGTTGACTTGACTTATATCAACCGTAGCAGCGCAGTCCAATTCTTGATCACATTCAAATATCTACAGCTTCGTAGCAGTTGCGCTGTCCCATACCAAAACCCGCCGCAGTTGCGTTTGTCTTATTGCGTAGCAATTGTTTTGTCTTTTACCAAAATATCCGCGGCTGCGTTTGTCGCGTTGCTTCGCAGGCTGCGTTTGTCGCGTTGCTTCGCAGGCTGCATTCGTTCGTACAGCATATCAAAAATAACCGCAGCTGCGCTTGTTCCATCTACGTCGCAGCTGCGTTGTTCGAATGCTGGTGTCGGTTCCATTCAAAAACCTACACTGTGCTTCAAGTGACGACGCGTGTCCCTATAGATCTATTTTTCTACTGTCCTATAAATTTGCTGAGACTTAAAGCTTTCCAAAACAACACTCCCCTAAAGCTTTAGACTTAGTATGCCAGCGTAGCTACGATGTCGAACAAGAGCAGCATCGCAGCATAACAACGTAGCAATTAAGCAAGTCACCTAGTCCCTCTACATCCCCGTTATTAGACTAGCGCAACATGGCAGTATAGCAGTGCAACAACTCAGCTATTCACTTAGTCCCACTGCATCCCTACAATACTTCAACTTGGGAGCAGGAAGAGCTTTAGTGAGCATATCTGCAATCATTTTAGCATGGCAAATAACATAATCTAATCACTCTAGAGAACACTTTTTCTCTTACAAAGTGTAATCTTACATCCATGTAATTGCTTTTGAAGTGGTGACTCTGGTTAGAAGCAATGGCAATGGCAGCCTGGTTATCACACCAGATCACCTATGGACCAACCTGCATGTATCCTAATTCTTGCAACATGGATTTCACCCACAGGAGTTCTTTGAGGGCCGAGCTCGCTGCTATATATTCTAACTCCATGGTCGATTGTGCCGTGACCGTTTGAAGTTTGTTGCTCCAACATCAAGTCTCGTTCCCGATTTGCAGAACAAATCCAGTGGTGGATTTTCGGCTTGGCTTGTCGTCATAGCTTGCATCACTCCATGTTTGCAGCTTCACTTCTCCTCCGCTTAATATGAGTTTGAGGTCTTTGGTTCTTGCCAAGTATCTTAAAACTCTTCTTGCTGCATCACGGTCAGATTTCCTCGGATTTTCTAGACTTGTGCTAAGTTCCCCAACTGCTGCAGCATTATCCGGACGGGTACAGTTCATGAAATATATTAAGCTTCTCACTATATGTCTGTAAGGTATTAGTGTCATAGGATCATCCTACCCTAACTCAAAAATTTCACTGACAATAACACCCGGTTCTGTTTCTTCCCCCTCTAACTTATACCGAAACTCCATTGGTGTTACACATCCTTTTGCCCCCCGCATTCCATATTCATCTAACATGTTTCCAATGGCATTTTTTAAGTCAATTTTATTATAATGTTTTTCGTGTCCCTCTCTCCCTGAATACCCAAAATATATTTTGCCTCACCAAGGTTTTTCATCTCGAACCGTGATTTTAAAGCATTTTTAATTTTGTTAATTTTAGCCATTGATTTGCTAACTAATAGTAAATTTGTTGTAATTTATAAATCTTTATTTCAGTCAATAGGGGTAAAAATAACTTAGGATATTTTTCCTAGTAGTCTACTGTAATACTTACCTTAATTAGTGTTACAGTAGCAAAAAGTACAGTAGAGTGTATCGTACTTTTTCAAGGACACGTGTCGGCGAAAGAACGTATGCAGGTTTTTCGGAGTAGCACCGACAGTCAACCATACGTGTCAAAAAGTTGACGATGCGATTCACATGATCGGACGAACGGGATCTGTCCCGAGTATTCCGGAAACATATGGTACAGCTCAACGGTACCATCATCGATCAAATTCGTTCCAACGGACGCGATTCACTTGGGACCACAAGCGTGATTCACGAGGGACCACAAGCGTGATTCGCGTGGGACCACAACTGACGAAGCACTCAGGTGTTTCGTACTACACGACCACATTCGGATAGACTTTAGTGGCTATCGCTGACTAAGCATTTGGAAAGTTTTGTGTACGGTTAGAACGTTTTGTGTACGGTTCAATGTCTGTAAATATCTGAATAGCATTAGTTTGTAGTTTAGTGTGATAAAAAAATAGTGTTCCATTAATTAGTTTTTAGAAAATAGTAATTAAGGTTTTTAGGTACAGTGACGTACGGGTAGGATACTTTGTCGTTAGTCAGGATAATAACGGTAGTAACGATTACCCGAATGAGTTTAGATCAGTAGATACACACTGTGAGTATATAACTTAGTACTTAGCCAATTTTGTAGCATCTAGTTTTGGGAATATGATTTTCTAAAGGCAGTTTTTGGGAAACTTCCAAACATCATATCTTATGGTTTACTGGGTCATTTGGGTTGCAATTTTGGGAATTATCAGTTTATTGCATTGTGTATCACTGTGTTTAATTTGAAGCATATTGGCGTTTTGAGTCATATTTTGTGTCAGTTTTAAGTTGGCTGTTGAGTAGGAACTTTTTATAGTTTTTATTGTTTTTCATGTCTACTTCCACTACTACTGCTTGTTCTCCGCCTGCAACGGTGGTTGTAGAACAACAAAATCATCTACATATACCGCTATATATAGTATTCCATCTTCATCCTTTAAAGCATAGACAGAGTGATCAGAACTTATCCTTGTAAATCCTAGGCCAGTTAAGAATTCATCAAGTTTTAGATTCCATTGCCTCGGGGCCTGTTTTAGGCCGTACAAAGATTTTAGCAGATTGTTTACTAAGTTCTCCTTTTCTGGTTCTGCATACATTTCAGGCTACTGCATGTAAATGGTCTCCTCTAGTTCTCCATGCAAAATTGTCGTCTTTACATCCATCTGATGAATTTCCAAATCTTCTTTAGCAGCTAGAGATAACACAATCCTACATTGGAAATCTTACAACAAGAGAAAAAGTTTCTTCAAAATCAATTCCTTCCTTTTGATTATAGCCTTTTGCCACAAGTCTAGCTTTATATCATTCAATGGTATTATCTGGATTTAGCTTCACCTTCAATACCCATTTGCTGCCGATCGCTTTTCGGTTTTGGAGGAAGGTCCACAAGCTCACACGTCTGAGCATCCATGATCGACTTCATTTCATCGTTTGTCGCCTAGATACACTGATTTCCCTCCGGTGATAAGAAGGCTTCCTGGTCAGAGGCTCCCTTGAGGCCGACGAGTAGGTGAAGTGAGAATTTGTTTGCATGCGGCTACTAGATCTTCTCCCCCCAGGAAATTCTGAGGCTGAAATTGTTGGATTGCGTGCATTGCGCTTGTTGCGCAGGTTGCGATCCGTGTGCAGTGACTGCTGTTGGTCCGCTTCAAAATGAACTTGTTGAGGAACCCGATTATGTGTCGATTCCTGTGTTACCACTGGTGAATTTTGCAGCTGTGGGACAATATTATGGATGCTATCTAAAATAACATATTCTTGTGTTTTTTGCTGCTTCTTCTGCTCTGTCATTTTAAATACGTCTATCGAGTCTAGTTCATCTTTGACAACAATGTTCCTTGCTAGAATAATTTTTTGCCTCTCAAAATCAAAGACTCTATAACCTTTAGAGTGATCATCATATCCTAACAAAATGCCTGGGAATCCCTTAGGTTCCATTTTCCATCTATCATTAGACGTATCCAAAATAAAACACTTACTTCCAAAAACTTCGAAATGATTGACATCCGGTTTTTCGCTCCTTTAGATCTCGTAAGAAGTTGTTTCTATCGATCTTGAACCTATCCTATTTTTTATATATACTGCACAATTTAATGCTTCAGCGCAGAATTTCGGATCCACGTCCTTATCCGCAAGCATGGACCTAGAGCTTTCGTTGAAATTTCTATTTAGTCTTTCTGAGACTCCATTCTGTTCCGGAGAGCATAGAACAGTTAGTTTGTGACTTAAACCTTCTTTGAGTAAGAAGTTTTCAAACTCTTTTGACGTATATTCCCCGCCCATTGTCTGATCTGAGCTCCAAAATCGGCAAACCGTGTAGTTTCTTTACCCACGCTTTGTAGTGTTGAAAATGAGTGAAGACTTCACTCTTAGCCTTCATGAAGAAGACCTTAGTAAACCTTGAAAAGTCATCAGTAAATGTAACCATATAATTCATCCCTCGGCGGATGGTACTTTTGCAGGGCCGAAAAATCAGAATGAATAAGCTGCAAAAGTTTAGTAGATTTATGCTCAGACTCTTGAGGAAATGGTAATCTGTGTATTTTTCCTAGTGCACAGCCATCACACGTTTTAGGTGTCTGATTTGACAGAGTGACTCTTTCTATTTTGCTAGCATTGACCATTTTTTTCAAACTGTCATAGTTCACATGGCCTAATCTTTTATGCCAGAGTTCATCTGAGGATAATGCACCGGAATACAAAACATCATTTTCTTTATTATCGGGCATATCCATTCGATACATTTTGCTGGCATCTCTAGTTCCCGTAACTGCAATTTTTCCATTTTTGCTAACAACCTGCCTGCCATGTTTCAGTTTGACCTCAAACCCTTTACTTTCTACCAAAGCTGTTGAAAACAATTTTTTCTTAAAATCTGGTACATAAAGAACATTATGAAGAGTTCTTTCAACTGCCTTGCCTTCTACATCAACTAGCAAGGAGACATCACCTACAGCCCGTGTTTGCACACTCATTCCACATGCATAGTAGATATTTTTCTCCGGTGTTGATTTCAGATTTTTGAAAACTGCCTTGTTCCAGCACATGTAGGCCGACACTCCCGTGTCCATTATCCATCCATTGTCTTTCGCGCCCTCCATCACTGCCGCCATAGCAAATAGATCATCATCCTCCTCATTAGAGAGTGAAAGAGACTCGTCGTGATGAGATTAAGCCGTTGAGAATAGTGCATTTCCTCGTTGTGAAGATCCCGTGAAGCTGTGATGAGATTGGCTCTGCAACCATCTAGGCCAATACAAACCTGTTTCATTATCTCTCTTAAGTTTATGATAGAACTTATATCCATGACCTTTTTCATTACAATAAAAACAAGCATTGAAATATTGTCTATTTCCTCTTTAATTAAACTGTCTATACTGCTTCTGATTTTGAGTAAACTGATTTCTCTGCTGATTAATTTGACCTTTTTTGTCAAATTCTGTGCTAAATGTCTCTACTTGTTTTTCACCATTAAGAATTTTAGAATCTACCTCCTCCTCTAATATCAAATGAATAGCTAACAGCATTGTCCAGCTAGCTTTATCTTTTTGATTTAGCCTATCAGACGCTACTCTCATAGTATTAGGAAGACCCCTCATTAGCAAAGCAGCCTGCTGAAATGGAGGAAAAGATCCACCTGCACAAGCATGAGAATCTATTAGCATTCGAAATTTATTACAGTATTCAACTATTGTGCCACTCGTGTATTTCTAGTTCCGAATCCGTCCAGCCAAAAATAGTTCTTCTTGAACATTAGCCTTTTCAAAATAATCCTTGAGAGATTTCCAGATATCGATCGCCTTTTTCATTTTTATACGTGACATAGCCAATTCTTTTAAAATACAGAATTTCAAAATTGATCGAGCTTGCGAATTTTTCTTTGACCAAGACGGATCCGATTCTGCTAGTGAACCATCCAAAATATCCAAAAGATTAACATTTTCGAAGTGTGTTTCCACCATATCCGCCCAATACGCGTACTTTTCTCCTGAGAAAATATGAATTCTTGATGACAGGCCCATAGCCTGTTGTTCCACGACCACTGGAGCAGATAGAGCATCAGCAGTAGTAGGGGAAGTAGACATAATCTCACTCACAGAAACTTATCAAGAATCCTATTAAACAGTTGTTTTCTAAAGCTCACTTATTCTCACACAATGAAAGAAACTGCTTCAAACTATACCACAGTATAGAATATCACAAAGACTGATAACTCCCAAAGTTTTAGCTCAATTGATCTAACATACACCAAGATATGCAACTTAGAAGTTTCCCAAAAATAGTTTGCAGATTACACAGTCTGGAAGTCTGGATACATAAAATGTTCTAGGTCCAAAATCTTATACTCTTCACTTAGTTGTCCTACTACATAGTGATGTACTGCCGATACAAGTGTTCCTAAAAGATACGTCTAAAAGAACTAAACTGCCACTAAGTTCTAAGTGCTCCTAATCACGTTAAAACTAATCTATCACTGTACAATCAATATTATTGAGAATCCTATACAAGCGATTTGTGCAAATACGCCTGACTTAGTGACAATTGTCTGGGTACGTCCATCTAGCTGTTGCATAACATATGTTAGCAAGTCACTTAATTATTCTCGTCTGTTGACTTGATTTATATCAACCGTAGCAGCGCAGTCCAATTCCTGATCACATTCAAATATTTGCAGCTTCGTAGCAGCTGCGCTCTCCCATACCAAAAACCGACGCAGTTGCGTTTGTCTTGTTGCATAGCAACTACTTTTTCTTATACCAAAATATCCGCAGCTGCGTTTGTCCTGTTGCGTCGCAGGCTGCGTTCGTCCGTACAGCTTATCAAAAATAACCGCAGCTGCGCTTGTGCCATCTACGTCGCAGCTGCGTTGTTCCAATGCTAGTTTCGATATCATTCAAAAACGTGCACTGTGATTCAAGTGACGACGCGTGTCCCTATAGATCTATTTTTTCGCCGTACTATAAACTTGCTGAGACTTAAAGCTTTCTAAAACAACACGCAGAAGCCACACAAACTATCCAACAAAAAGCTAAGCAAAGCTAGGCCAATGTACTACTATATTGAAATGCATCCTCCAAATGACATACATGCGTTCAACAAACAACAATTAGGGTAAGATGAAAATCACAACAGACCCTGAAATAATGCTTACACCGACGCAACAAAATGCATACACAGATGCATTAACAATCCGTACACAGACGGAACACCATGCGCAAACAGACGCATGAATAACATCTAAGGTTAAATGAAAATCACAAAAAACCATAAGACAAATGCATAAATAATGCATAAGAAACAAGTACATTATTAACATTTATAAATAGTAATAAATGAATGCATCCTACATAAACAATAGTATAATCAAATAATAAATGTATTATTCAAATGCATGACCTAATTGACAACCCTAAATTACTACATCTTTGGTCCCTACTTTTCTTAACAAGCATTGATGATCAATTCCTAACAAAGCTCATTCCTATATATACACTTGTGAGCTGTTAAAGAATCACTAAGTGTCAAAACAACCAACGTATATTATGTTACTTTCACTAAATCTTATTTACGTATAGTAACCTTTTAGTAGGAGTAAACTAATCGTAAGCGTAAACCTGAGAGTCAAGCAATCGTAAGCGTACACTTGTCTACAAGTACGACATTGTACACACACAAATTAAACTATCGAAACCCTAATTGATCACTTAAATATAAACATCATAATCAACACTAATTTATTAATACAAATAAGACAAACCAATGTTGTTCCAAATATTTACAAGTACATACAATCTCACAAAATCGTATGCTGAGTCATGCTAAGCACTCAACGATTCTCCTCGAATTTCTTGAAACAATATGGGACGTCCAAAATAAACATCGTGTGATTGACCCGATTTTGCGTCCCCACTTCTTGAAAAATAACGGCGGCCTATATCCGTCGTCCGTATCTCTTGTTCGGCACCCTTGGTGTCACCCCACGTGGTCCCAAAGTCCACTTGAGGAAACGACGTCAAACCATCCAAATCTTTCCGTACGTAACCACGTACTTTGCCATAAATCTCGCATGCCAAATTTAAAGTACACCTGTCAAATACGACGCTCTGTACTAGCAGCGTCCGATTAAATAAATGTCGCCTATCACATTATGTTTTGTATGTGCGACGTACAAGTTTACAATTTTACACACTTCGAATATCATACATCGGATTGCGAAAGTGAACCGCCGTCCATTTCACTTGCGGGAACCGCCAAGGGCGTTCACTTTACCTGCCGCCAAGTGAAAGCGTTAGGCTACATACTATAAGCTTCACACATTTTAACATTTGAACATGCAGCGTGTATGTTTTGTATTACACTATCCGCTGTAAATAAATTAGCCTGCGACGATCATGTCTCGCAGCATAAACTGTCCACATGAAATTTAAACCGTACGCTCTAAATACCGTTTCATGCACCAATGCATGCCTTTCTAAACCTACCAAACTGCAGCAAAGGAGTTCACCTGAAACCCTGGTGCACCCCACTGTGGTTCCCACGGCTTGTTCTCTATGCCTGCTGCCTATATCCGGCGGCAATAAAAAGTTCTTCACCCCTGCGTTTTAGCCCAGTTAGTGTGCTAC
>JBBHKE010002690.1:0-38442 GCA_037447655.1 Zygnema cylindricum | reverse complement strand
TGTATCGTACTTTTAATTTTTGCGCGTGCGATCTGTCACATCACGCCACGCTGTCGTGTTCTCAAATATCCGTACACTACTGTACCGGAAACGGATTGATACGTGGAGTACATGTAACTCCTACGAAAATTTTTGACGCTCCTATTGGTCCGCGTGTACAAAAACGATAGGCCCTTGACAATCAAAGGGCAAAGCACCGGGTCGCCCGCGACTATTATTTATCCCGAAGTCCCCTCTCTTCCTCCCCACATAAAGACAAAAATAAAAGGTCGGCGCACCATGAAAGGTCAACGAAGGTAAAGGGAGCATGATGGTAAATATCTTTTGGTGGTTTGACTGGTTTCTGCAGGATTTGCATCCACACGTGGGATTAAATTCGTGTTTAGGGTTCATTGGCCGTCCATCGTGGCACCTGTCTCTATTATCCAGGTTGTAGTGGTTGTACGGTCCCTGTAGGTTGTTGTACCGTCCTCCCCTGCAGTACGGTATAGGACGGTGGTCGTCTCCTGGTTGGATGGAGCACACGTGCCGAATCAAAGAATATCGGAAGGTCAATGTGTCCTCCTGGAACCTTCGGCGAATCTACATGAAAAAGACTTGTTTTATAAAAAACAGAAATGAAACAGTTGGTAATTGTACGGAATTTTATGTGTTCCATAGATGATACATCACAGTACCGTACGGCATCTCACATATTTCCTGTTAGGTAACCACATTCTTTGCTACTGTACCTTTGGCCGACATCTCTTGATCCGTACAGATTTGCACAGATAATCACATTTGAACGGGCTTATGGTTGAAAAGATTGACCTGCCAGCTTGCTAGAATCTGGCTGACGTCATATGCCAATGTGAAGACCAGCATCACCATGCCGTACACCACTGGCAACTCCCCTATTAAAACGTACTGAAATTTGCTACGAAACCCGCACGAAAAAACTAGAACTGTGTAAACGCCTAGTCCCCATGCACTTGTAACTTACAGAACTTTGTATTGTAGCGAAGATTTTAAAGTGTCACAATGGGTAACAAACGAAATCGTGACGATTGTATACGTCGACAATGCCTGTGACGGCTATCAACGTCTACAACTTGTGTTGTTGATTTGCCGTATAGCTTTTTTGTAGTGTTGTGTATCGGCAAGAATTTACCGATAACCGATATGGGTCTTTTTCCGGGTTGCCGATAATCGATATATCGGCACGATATATCGACATCAGTGTTATTGCCCATAAATATCCGATAATATCGGTTGTTTATCGGCGATAACACTTATATCGATAACTATTGGCGATAATTATACGGACCGCACAGCTAAATGTACGGTCCATACACTCAATTGTACGAGTTATTCCCTTGTCGTGCCGCGGACCACCTTCCCTCCGATGTCGGGGAAAAATCGCGATATTTTCTTGATTATTTTGTTTTTAAGGGGGTTTCACTTGGGTTCCACGGTCCCATACCCTTCCAGAATGTCCTTTTGACTGATATTCTTTTATAAAAGGTAGTAAATGGCGGCACTCTGACAAATTTGTTCGTCTGTTCGTTTGCTTTTTCGGAAAAGTTTCATTTTTTTTTCGTTTTAGTACTATATTTTTAGAACTATCAACTATTGTTTTAAATTTGTCAACGTTTATATGATGCCCTGTCGTTAATAAACTTCATTTAAACAGAATACGGAACAGATTCTTATACGTGGCATGCCACGCTATATAAAGTCAATAATATAATACAGTATGTTGTAAAGTACTATTGTGTGCATACTATATTTTTTTAAGTTATCGCCGATATGGAATTTGTTCGTCTCGGAACGGTATATCGGGACCTCTGACCTTTCCATAACCGATAACTATCGGTATCGGTGTTATCGCGATAATTTTTTTGTCGATACGCAACACTAATTTTTTGTAACCACTGCACTTGTGACGTCGGCATGTCTTTGCATGACATTGTAGATGTACAACGTTCCAGACCTATGGCGTTCATGGTTGCAGGAAGTGCCTTCTGCTTTTCTCTCTCCTGTCCTGTCCTATCACACTGAAAGTGATAATGTTGTATATCGGCAAGAAATTTATCGCGATAACACCAATACCAATAGTAATCAGTTACCGAACGGTCAGGGGTCTTGACATATCGCTTATAGACCAACAGATTCCATATCGACGATAAAAGGAAAAAGTATCGTATGTTATATAATAATACTCTATATAAATTGTATTAATTTTTTCTGTGTATAAATTTGGGCATGCCACGTGTAACAATCTGTTCCGTACTCTGTGTAACGGAGTAATAGTGGTTCAGTATGATGAAACAAACCGTACAATTTTATGGTACAAACCGTACAGATATCAGTACCGGTGTTATCGCGATAAAAAAAAACGTGTCGGTTTATCGGTTTTTTATCGGCTATAACACCGGTGGCGAAAGATCGTGCCAATGTATCGATTATTGGAAAGCCAAAAAAAATACATATCGGTTCTCGGCAAATATGTGCAAATGTTTTTTCTAATGTGTCTTGCGGTGATACTTTAATTTAAAACACATCTCCTATGTGTTTTAAGGTAAATTTTGTAGATGACTTGGCATGACGTGGCCGTGGGTCGAAAAACAAAAGATAACAACATATAGTACATTTTAAGTTGGAAGCTGACTCAAATTGTATTTTAACTTCTTTTTATATTTTCCCGTACGATTGTAATTTAATCGGTACGGCGCTAAGGATTTTATGAAAACGACAGAAACAATAACCCTCACTTTGGCACATGCACTTGTCAAACTTGAATTTCACGCGAGTGAAAACTACGCACGAGTGAAGTAGTGAACGCAGCTCCAGCTGTACGGCCACTGTCGACGCGGAAGAAAAATAGGGCACCTCCGAAAACAGTCCAGAATGGAACGCCACATTTTGACAACCAATGACCGTCGTTTTCTCACTCGTCAAACATCCTTAGTTCAGCAAGGGTATCGAACAAGCCCCCATACAAGTGTGGGACCTTCGGCACCTCGCGGCACCTCGCGCCGACATTCGACACCTCTTGGGATCGGGTACGAGAAATAGGGTTTTGGGGTTTGGGTTGTTTTTTTAATAAAAAAAAAACAAAACAGAAAAAATAAACCCTAAACGAGCGGTCGCGGACGTCTTCGGCACCCCGGAGGACCAACAGTAAGGTACTAAGCAGTAAAGTTTATTTCATTCGTGTACGAAATTTCACGAATGTTCTGTACTAAAAAGGATATGTTGAGACCGGTTTCCGTCACTGTCAAAATATAATTTCAGAATGCGTACTTTGCTATTTCACTATTTTTGTGTGTTTTAATGCTAGTTCCAATTTCAGCACTGTACTGGTATTAAGTGGGAAATCGAGTAGTTTGGTCAACAAGACGTGACTTGTTACAATTTTGAGTTATCATTTCTTCTTGAGTAGAGTCAACTGATTGCTGACTTGCGCCACAAATGTTGAAGTCTAGAGAATTTTTTGAAAGCGTGTACGAAAATCGTACAGATTAATCAGGTGACAGCACACTTAGCGTGAAGCACGGTTGTCACGTGTCACATGCAAACGGAGCCTCCTTGCAATACCGAAAGGACAGAAATTCAGGAACCGCCAGACTTTTCTGCGGATAAATCCAGATCTGATTTTCTCTACGAAAAAGAAAATCAGAAGTCCGAGCGGTACGGTACTGTACGGTCTGCTGAGAAACTGACAATTTGTCGGCAACAGTTGGATTTTCAGGCTTCAGTTCGGTTCAGTTTCATTTTAGGCCGAACCGAACCAAACGGTTAAAATCTGGCTTCGGGAATTCCGGGGGGAGGGGGGACCAAAGTAAACCGCTTGGATTTTATGTAACCGAGCCAAACAGTTAGAAACTGGCTTCAGAAATCCCGGTGCAAATTCAACGGCTATTTCACCTAGCCGAATCGCCAAACAGCCAAACCTTTTCATAGACTTTTAGGGTTACGTATTGTTAAGTTAATTGTGAAACGACGTCTCAGTTTTGTTGAGCGTCGTATTATAAATTATATAGTTTACGTGTAGCTTTGTTTGGCATGGCGTGACTAGTTTAGTGTTATATAGTTTTGTTTGGTTTTGAGTGCGTAGTACTTTAGGTGTGTACGGTAGTCGTGTATTTTCGTATAGTACCGCGTACGGTATGCTATTTCGTTGGTACTTTGTTTTGATTAGTTCGCGCGGCGTACTTTTGTACGAAATCGCTTGAGTAGTACTTTGCTTGCTTGATATGAGAGTATTTAGGACTTAGTCGTTTGGGAAAAAGTTCATCTTGTAAGAGGGGAAATAATCCGGTGAAATATATTGTCTTTTACTGGAGTGATCTCTTCTTGCTATCTTTTGCTTCCGCACTAAATCTTGTCTTCCTTCTATCTTTGTGTGTGTCGATCCTTACAAGTGGTATCGGAGCTAGTTTGCTCCTTTAAAGAGATCTCAAGGTGGCAAGTCTTGCCGCCATGGGGGGAAAGAAGAAGAAGTCCTCATCCACACCTTCTCCTATTGCGGCTTCTAATCCGGATCTACCAGATCTACCGGATCTGGCCGATTCATCTCCAGATCAGAGTGTGAAAGATTTCGGCTTCGGAGGAGAGACGACTTTTGAAAAGGGCTCTCCCTCCAACCCACTTCCAAAAGAGGAGAAAGAGAAACAAGAAGGGGTGGTATTGACCGAAGATCGTCTCAATGAGTTGTTTGACGGCTTTCTCACTCTTGTAGATCAACGGATCACGGATGCCAATCGAAAGGGGAAGTTTAAAGTGGAGGAGGAGGATCCGATCTTGAATACTTTTGAAGTGGCTTAGGATGGAGGGGTCGAGGATGACGATATTTTGAGGGAGGCTCTCCGAAAAAGGAAGTTTGTGATCGAGAACGTCTCGGATCTCGAGTATGAATCCGATGACGAGTTACCGATCCCTTCCATGCCGGGGAAGATCGTCCTCTTTAACAGATCCAACTATCAAATATGGAAGAAATATATCAAGACGCAACTCATTCTCCGTCACCTTTGGAAGATCGTGAATGGAGAAGAAAAGATGCAGATCGACGATCCGAAGGCTCGCCGCCTTTGGAAGAAGAAAAATCTTGCGGCCATCACCGGCCTCATGCAATCTTGCACCGCTTCGGTGCATGATCATTTCCTTACCCGAGATACGGCCCATGAGTGTTGGATGGCGCTCGAAGGTCAATTTGAGAAGGGGCTCCAAAACAAGGGGCAATATGCCTACACGGACTTTATCCAATTTAAGATAAAGTCTAACGAATCGATCGATGATGCGATCAAGCGATACATAATTATTGTGGAGCAACTCTTGAATAACGGCCGGACTATTATCGAGGAGGATAAAGTGATCGGCCTCATTAACGCCTTACCCGACAATCTTACTTACCTCAAGGAGATTTTTTGGGCACAAACAAATCCGAGTTACGGATTCATCGTGAATTATCTCAAAACCACCGAGAAAAATCGCGGAGGTCCTCCTAAAGCTTCGGCCTCGGGTGGATCTCTGAACGCATCCTCCGAAGAACCCGCGGATCTAAATTTTCTCCGTGGGGGAAGAGGGGGAAGGGGAAGAGGACACGGATCTAGGGGAAGGGGAAGAAGCACCGAAAGGAGGGGAAATTTCCCCGGCCAATCATCTTTCCAAGATCAATCTACTATCACTTGCTTTCAATGCAATAAATCTGGTCATATGTCCTCCTCTTGCCCGGACAAAGAAAAACAATGCCACTATTGCGGGAAATGGGGACATAATAGTCCCCAATGTTACGCGAGATTTGACGTCGACGGCGGCCGCGGCGGTCGCGGCGGCGGCAACGGCAGATTTGGTGGACGTGGCGGTGGCCGATTTGATAGAGGGGGGCGCGGTGGACGTGGCGGCCGATTCGGCGGCCATGGACACTTCCTTGGGGAAAATGATGAAAGGGAAGAAGGTCCTATCACCTTTTCCATGTTAAACGTCACTAACGAAACTACGTCATTCGAAACGCAAAACGAGAAGGAGTGGATTATAGACTCCGGCGCTTCGCATCACGTATGTACGGACGGCACGCTTTTCGACAAAATGCGCGCTTTGACTGTACCTAAAAATATTACAGTCGCTAGTGGTCAAATTATTTCTATTGGTACAGTTTGAACTGTACGACTTGACTTGATTTCGCTAGATCCAAATGGATCTGAGCGAATCTATGAAATCCAGCTGTTAAATGTGCTTTACATTCCGGGCGGCTCAGCGAATCTCTTGAGCGTACCCCAAATCCAGAGATCTGGCGCGAGCGTGTACGCTTTGGGAGACTCGACAATCAAAATCGTACGATCTGATGGAGTCACAATCGGTGAGGACGAAGTATCTGACGCATTTTATAGTCGTCTTTTGTGGAGGCGACCGAAATTCAAACGTAATGATTACGGCATCATAAGTCAGATCGCCGAAATTAAGGGAGATCTGACGTTATGGCATCATCGCATGTGCCATACGTCAGAACAAAATTTGAAACAAATGATCAAAGCCGGTTGCACGCGCGGCTTAGATTTGACGTCAGGAGAAAAAGTCAACGGTTGTGACGGATGTAGTCAAGGGCGTCAGATCCGCAAATCCCATCCTAATAAAGACGCAAATTTTCGGTCAACTCACCCACTCGAAAAGGTCCACGTGGATTTATGCGGCGATGTTAAACCTGAGAGTTTAGGAGGAAATAAATTTATCATGGTTATTGTCGACGATTATTCAAGATTCACATGGGTTTATCTCCTCAAAAATAAATCCGATGCATCCGCAAAATTTGAGGAGTGGCATGTTATGGCCGAAAGGCAATGTGAACGGAAATTAAAGGCGGTTTGATCCGATAATGGCGGGGAGTTCAAGATATTTGATCCGTATTGCAAGAAATGGGGGATCCGACAAGAATTTACGGCATCTTACTCACCGGAATCGAATAGAATTGTCGAGCGCAAAAATCGTACACTTCAAGAAATGGTGCGCTTGATGATTCACGGATCGGGAAGGAAGGAGTATTTATGGGGAGATGCGATCTTAACGGCTAATTATATTTGTAACCGTCGACTTACCTCTATTTCGGGCAATAAGACTCCTCACGAGTTATGGTATGGTCGAAAGCCCTCGTTACATCATTTACGAATTAGGGGGTGTCGTGCGACGGCGTACATCAAATGGGTAAAACGACGAGGTAAATTTTCTTCTCGTAGTTGGTCGCGAATTTTTGTGGGGTATAGCTCCACAGGGAGTTTATACCGGGTTTATGATCCAATTCGTCATGTCATTGAAGAGAGTCGTAATGTGAATTTCCATGAGGATCTTAAAGTTGTTATTTCTCGTTCCGAAAAATTCTCTACTAATCATGATTTTCTTGAAGTAATTGAGACTCTCTCTTTTCCTCATCTCGATGATTCGAATTCCCAAAATGAGGCGGATCCGATCGTCAATCTTAAGAGGGGGAAAGCTCTTTCCGAAACTCATCCGGAATTAATTAATTTTAGCGAGATCCGAAGTGGAAAATCTCGAATGTCTTCGGACACTCGCCGATCTAAAAGTTCTAAATCTCCGAGTACTTCTTTCCACGAGGAAGAAACCGAAATCGAAAAATCCGCAAATGAAAAAGAAAACGACATCCCATTGAGAAGGAGTCAACGTGAGACAAAGGGGAAGAAACCGGATCGGTTATCATTTGATCGCAAAGGTGGAAATATCAAAAATCCAATTATTTTATCTTGGCGGCCTCGGAGGAGGCATTTATTTTGTAGCAATCATTAACCGAGAATATGCCCGGCGATCCCCAATCTTACGCCGAGGCACGAAGTTCTATGGATTGGGAGGATAAGTGGAAACCGCGTGGGAGAGAGAATTAAAATCCATTATCGATAATAAAACTTTTGAGGAGGTGAGTTTACCGGAGGGGAAGAAGGCGATTGATGCTAATGGATATTTAAAACAAAAACTGGTGCTACGGGGGAGATAATAAAATATAAGGCTAGATTGGTATGTAAAGGCTTTCAACAAATAGAGGGGGTTGATTATTCGGAAACTTATGCACCGGTTGTTAAATTTGATTATTTGAGAATGATAATTGCTATTGCGGCCGTGGGGAATAAGCATATACATCAAATGGACGTAGAAACAACCTTATTAAATGGAGAGTTAGAAGAGGAGGTTTATATGAAGGTGCCCAAAGATGGAAAAGTATGGCGGCTGCAAAAATCCTTGTACGGATTAAAACAAGCGCCGCGGACTTGGTACCTTCGTCTTCATAAGGTACTTACTAATTATGGTTTTGTTCGTACAATTTCGGATTCCGGAGTTTACGTGAAAGGAGAAGGAAAGGACCAAATTATTTTTTCTGTGTATGTCGATGACTTCCTAATGATTAGTGACACGTTGTCTGTTATTAATAAGTTAAAAGAGTACCTAAGTATACATTTTAAAGTTACAGATCTTGGATCAGTAAGGTACATCTTGGGGATTTAAGTCATAAGGTCCAGCGAGAATGTAATTAAATTAAGTCAAGCTCGGTACTGTAGAGAGGTCTTGACTAGATTTGGTATGATTGGCGCGAAATCTGTCTCGACGCCATTAGATCCAAAAGTACAGTACAGAAAGTACGAAGAAGAAGAAAATGTTTCAGTACCATATCGTGAAGCAGTAGGTAGTTTAATGTATTTGAGTGTAGGCACGCGTCCGGATATTGCGGCGGCGGTGTCAATTGTCATTCGTTATTGTAACGCTCCAAAAAATAATCATTGTGAGGCAGTAAAACGGATATTTTGCTATTTGGCTGGTACGATCAACTTTGGCTTGGTGTATGCGTCCAAAAGGGACTCTCTGCAGTGTATCGGTTATTGCGACGCAGATTGGGGGGGAGATTTTGAGAGTGGAAAATCCACGTCAGGGTACGTATTCATTTTGGGCGGCGCAACAATATCTTGGAGTTCGCGACTCCAACCTACGGTTGCGTTAAGTTCCACAGAATCAGAATACATGTCTGCGTGTCACACTACGAAGGCGTCTGTGTGGATCAAAGAGATGCTTGGTGAGTTGGGCGTTGTAATTGGTTGCTTGCAGATCTTTACTGACAGCATGAGTTCGATGGCGCTTGTGAAAAATCCGGTCTTTCACAAGCGAACAAAACATATTCGTATCCAGTGGCATTTTGTACGCGATTTGGTTGTTGCGAAGGAGATTGAGTTTACGTACGTGTCGACTTTGGAGGAGGCCGCAGACATGTTGACTAAGGCGGCGGTTTATGACGTAATTTTACGTGGACGACCTAAATTAGATTTATTTTCAGTTTGAGAGGGGGTTTCACAATGAGAGGGGGATTGTTAAGTTCATTGTGAAACGACGTCTCAGTTTTGTTGAGCGTCGTATTATAAATTTTAAAGTTTACGTGTAGCTTTGTTTGGCGTGGCGTGACTAGTTTAATGTTATATAGTTTTGTTTGGTTTTGCGTGCGTAGTACTTTAGGTATGTACGGTAGTCGTTTATTTTCGTATAGTACCGCGTACGGTATGTTGTTTCGTTGGTACTTTGTTTTGATTGGTTCGCGCGGCGTACTTTTGTACGACGTCACTTGAGTAGTACTTTGCTTGCTTGATATGAAAGTATTTAGGACTTAGTCGTTTGGGGAAAAAGTTAATCTTGTAAGAGGGGAAATATTCCGGTGAAATATATTGTCTTTTACTGGAGTGATCTCTTTTTGCTATATTTTGCCTCCGCACTACATCTTGTCTTCCTTCTATCTTTGTGTGTGTCGATCCTTACACGTATTCTTCTCCAAGGATGGGGAAATTTTTCATCGGAACATTATACTACAGTACAGTACAGGGGTGTGTATCGGTATAAGGGTTAACATTAATAGCGATACACGGTGTAGTGTATTAAACTATTAACTATTAAGCTGTTATGATGCCGGAAAAGCTGGGCGTTTTTTTAACGCTGTCTTATAAAAAAAACAATTACGACAGCGTGACATATTTCTAAGCAGTAGGGAAACACCTTTCGCCGCCACCATTTTTGCTCCACGTAGTAGTAAAGTACAAATACTTGCTTAATGCGACAAAAAATATTCTAAGTGCACACTCCACAAATTTTTTTTGACCATGTTTGACTTCTAAAACTGACCTGACGACCGACAACAATAAACAAACAGGTGAAACTGAGACATAGAACAAGAGTATCCAAGCCCACGGAAACTTTTGCTCTGACAGACTGACACTGTTTATTAGGGTTTCATAAACAAAGGAGGACAGTGCAAGCGCCTTGCCGAGTCCGGGACCTATTAATGAGATCGTAACTGCATCATAGAAACGAGATATTTCTGTAGACGCGTCTCTTATACCCGATTATGAAGTTTAACTGCCACAGGAAACTGTAGAATTTTGCAAAAAGCGCGTTCGTCGTCTGCCGCAATTCTAACGTACGACTTCAATGTTGCAGCGAAATTTACGAGGTGAGAAGAACCTGTCCTTGCGCTTGACTTTTGTTGTTTTTTATGCCTCATAACATATTCCCACCGGAGCATTTGTAACTTTTTGCCCATTCCGATGACTTTCCCATAACTCATTGGAAACGGGTTTTGATCACACCAAAATTTTGGCACGTAACTCATTTAAAATGTCATATGACACGTCACACGCTTTGACGTCATCAAACATAGGCGCGAAAACAAACCTGCAGTTTTCAAACTTACTAAGGCTACGTCCCATGTATTAAAGTATATACTTTTCTCTGTCTTTTTGCCCTAAAATTCAGGGAACTTTGACAAAAAAATTAGCCGTACGAGAAAATCATTATTACCAAAGTAGATTGAACGTCAATTTATACTTTCGATGTACGGAGTTTTTTGCAATTCTGTGTCCTTCATTGGACTACAAAATTCAGGAAGCCTCTAGGTAGTTTTTAGCTAACCCACTATCAGCCACAACCACTGTTGCCCAAGTAGACAAATAGACAATCTGACTTCACCCCTATGCAGTCTGGACTCCCTTGAGTCCGTACCAAAAAGAATCATTAAAAACGGCCAACCAGCCGATAAGTTATCAGGTGGCAAAAATGCCAATTTATACAAACTCTGAGAGAGAGAGAGGTGACTGTCTATCAAAAAATGCTAGTCCTAACCCCTCTCACAATCCCTATCTACTGCAGTACGAACATATGAAATAATTGTACCGTACAAAAAGGTACTACGGCCGATATCCTTTTTGTACGGCCTGAGTACGACATGACCACTGAGTGGACGCGCGTCAACCTTCCACTCGTCCGAACGTTCCTCGTAGTTCCTACGACCAAATGTTATCCCTCCACGTGGCGCCAGGTCATGCCATGTCTAAAAACGCCAAAGTGACCATTCCGGGATCCTAACAACGATATATGCCGTTGGATTATATCTGATATTGAATGTTAGGCGTCAAAACAAATGTCCGATTCATTTGTTTCGTGCGGAATGACGTTCGCACTGAATATTAACTAGTTCTATGTTCCTTCGTTCGTAATTTAGTTAATCAGTTTCAAGTTCATACCACAATTTCAATATTTATCAAACCCTTTGTATCTTAACGGACTTCTACGACAGAGTGGTTAGAGGTGACGGCTACGCCGCGCTCTTCTGGTCGGAGGTTTGAGTCTCGCCGGACTTAGCCTTTTGTTGAGAGTGACTTAAGTCACTTTTTAGTCCTGCCTAAGGAGCTGAGGCAGCCATGGCTCCACTACTCTCTCTCACCTTCAGTGACTACAACAAGTATGGGGGATAGAAAAAAATGGTGGAGGCAGATTGCATGCGCTTTTTCTTTATTTTTCTACTAAGCTATTCAGACCTAGAAAATACTCTATAAATCTAGTGATTTCAACACTCCCCTCATTTTCTAGTCTAATTCTAACTTTTCTTTTAATCCACATTTTTCCCTACAATATTTAAACTTTGGAGAGGGCACAGGTTTGGTCATCATGTCAGCCACCATTCTTCATCAGACCTATACACAAGATTTACAATTTTATTTTCAACTTTTTCCCTCACGACGCTCAATCTTTTGTCCACATGCTTAGCTTTGAAAAGATGTTTTGGATTGGTTGCAATGCACCTATGAGAAGATGCACTTCTGGGTATGTGTTGTATGTGGGGGAAGGTGCTTGCGGTTGGAGCAGTAAGCAAGAAAAGGTGGTTGCTCAATCTACTATGGAGGCTGAGTATATGGCCTCTTGTTCTGCTGTGAAAGAGTTGATGTGGGTCAAGTCCTTGTTGCAAAAACTGGGGTGTATGAAGGAGGGAGTGCATGAAGTAATTTGTGATAATTAACCTGCCATTGCAATTGCAGCTAATCCAAAACATCATTTCAAAGCTAAGCATATGGACATAAGATTGAGTTTTGTGAGAGAAAAAGTTAAGAATGAGATTGTGAATCTTGTTTATAGATCAGAGGAGGAAATGGTGGCTGATATGATGACAAAACCAGTGCCTTCTCCCAAGTTGAAATATTGCAGAGAAAAGTGTGGACTAAAACTGAAGTTAAAGTTAGACTAGAAAATAACTTTTTTGTCGTAGAAGTCCGTTACATTACATGAGGTGTGATATGTATTTAAATGTTGTTTGGAGGATCTAATCCGATTAACGGAATTACGGACAGAATGCATAGAGATTTCATAAAATACGGTACGACACGTCACACACGAAACAAATGAACCGGACATTTGTTTTCGACGGCTAATACTAAAATCTCGTTTGAATCCGACAGCGCGTATCACCGCCGAAATCCCGGAATGGCCGCTTTGGCGATTTTTGGACGTGACGTGACCTGGCGCCACGTGGCAAGATAACATTGAGGAGCAGGAATCCCGGGGAGCATAAGGACGAGTAAGACAAAGACACGCGTCCATCAAATGGCCTTGCCATACACAGGCCGTACAGAATGTATATCGGCCGTAGTACCTTTCTGTACTTTACAGTCGTGTGATTGGTTCGTACGACAGTAGATAGGGGTTGTGAGAGGGGTTTTAGGACTTAGGAAATTTAGTAGGTAGGAACCTCTCTCTCTTAAAGAGTTTTGTATAAACTTGGCATCTTTGCCACCTCATAACTTATCGGTTGGTTGGCCGTTTTTAGTGATACTTTTTGCTACAGAATCAGGGGAGTCCAGGTTGCACAGGAGTGCTGTCAGACTGTCAATTTGTCCTCTTAGGTAGTAGTGGTTGTGGCTGAAAGTGGGTTAAAATTATTACCAAAATGATGAAAATATCTATATGATTAGTACGGAATAATTTTATTAAAGGAAAACCAAGTCACTTCAATATATCGTGGTATTAATTTATTGGCATATCAAGCCCAGATATTGGGAAAACATCATGATATTAAGCTTCTACGGTACATCCCGAATCGCTATTAAAGTTAATCGCGCTAATTCGGCGCCCCTAAATTTTTACCTAAATTCCTAAATAGAGTGATTTAAAAACCCTAAAAAACAAATTTGAGTGACTGATTTCCTTGAAAATCCCCAAATTCCCAATTAGCGTTAATCACACTACACCGCCAATCGTTATTAGCGTAGTGTACGCTAATTCCGTCCCACTTTTTTTTATATTCTCCAATGTCGTAGCTTATTTTATTTTTTTCTGTACGCCATTAAGGGTTATGTTCCAAGTAACTCACAAAACGAAAGAACGTTGTCGTTTAAATAGTCTGATGTACGGTACGTGTCAGAACGTACAACATTGTACTTTTTTAAGTGAAAAAGTATATTTAATGAGTTTTAGTAACCGCGGACGCATGAGAATATACGCTCTACAAAAGGGGATAAAATCGGGTTGTCAAATATCAGGTTCGCAAGTATTCGTCCAACAACCATGTTTCGACAGTGTGAACGTACGATTTGTGTACGATTTGTCAGATTTTGAACATATACCTATATTAGTGTAAGCACGTTTGCGATCGACATTTATTTTCTTCAAAGACCCAAATTAGAATTATTAAACAATTAGAATGTATGTTCGATTGGCGATGTAGTTGTTCTTTAACACTAAATATTTGTTAACGCTAATAGCGATTCGTGGTGTAGATATATTATTTATCGAGTATCCAAAATTAAGCACATATCGACATCGGCAAGGGGCCTTCCATACACACCACTCATATTTAGTTATTTACCATAATGCTCCCTTTACTTCCATTAACCTTCGAGGTTTGCCGCCCTATTTGTTTTTGTCGTTAGGTGGGGAGGAGAATAGGGGACTTTGGGTTATAACGTACACAATATTCCACATATAAACCTGATTCCACCCAAAATAAGCCACGTGTGCGAGAGCTACAGTGCAGTACTGTACGGAAAGGCTACTGGCACGCCTTCATGAAAATTGGCTCCGGATAATTATTGAATATTCCTGATAGAGGATCCGTGTAAGCTACAGTACCGTACTATACAGTACATTTTTGTACTCTACTGTACGGTACTGTAGTGGTCTCGTACTTTTAGACCGATATTAATATTTGGTCTTGAGTTGACACCAAACAACCAAAACAACCAAACGACAAGAAGACTTTTCCGGCATTTTAAATGTTAGTTTGACTCAACAAATAGCGTAAACGACACACTAGTTGTAAGCCGTACAGTTGTGAGTCAAACCGACGACTCAGCTTTCTGTAAACTCCCAAATCCCCTCCCGCCCGAGGTCTCTCTGCAACCCGCGACTTTCTCTCCCTTCCTTCCCTCCATCTCCCTGTCGCTTCCTCCTCTCTCTTTCTCTCTCATCACTTTATTTCACTTTGGCAACAATGGCGGCCGCTCTGATCTTGAAAAAGAGAAGGTACACCGATGTAAAGATGAGAAGAAAGAGAGAGAGAGGGAGAGGGAGTGAGAGAGAGAGAGGCATCTCTTTGAGTCAAATAGGAATAATGACCAGCTTTTTTCCATTGCCCATTCTAGCTTCTCCTTCAGTTTTTTAAACCCAAAATCTTTTCCTTATAACAGATATTCCCTCCTCCCATTTCTTTCTCTCCCTCTCCTACTACTCAGTCTTCCTCAATTACTGTGCTCTCCGTTCCTTTTCCTTTACTCTTTCCCCCTCTTTCCTCCATTTAGTCTAATTTCAATTATTCCCTGTCCTGATATTTCTCTTATTATTTTTCCACTTACCAAATTCATTCTCCCTGTTCCGACTTAACTCCATTATGTTTGATTTCGTTGATTTCTTTGCTGGTGATTTTGACCGTCCTCCCTCCTCCTTTGCTGAATTCCTTATTCTCCATTTCTTCAATTTCATTTGATCTTTCTTCTGGATCCAATCTCCCCTTGGATGCACCGCCCGTCCACCCCACGCCCACCAACGCACCAACCCACCTTCCCCTCCCTCGATCGTCCCTGACTACCACTCTCCCTTTCCCCCCCCACTCTCCTCATGATACCGCTTCTAACCTGAGAAGATAGCTCCCTCCTTTCTCCCTTTCCTTCTTCCTTCCAGGAGTCCATTTTTTTTCTCCCTCTCCCTCCTCTTCCTATTCTCCCTCTCTTCTCTCGCTAGTGGAGTTTCTGCAAAAGTTTACATAAATTCTACTCAAGCAGGTGGGGCTAAAAATGGAAAGGAACATCCAGGAACGTTGGTACAAAATGTAGACAAAATTATGTTGCAACATAAATATGTTGATAAAAATAGACAATTAAATTTGATTGTATAGCGGAAATCTTAAATATAAGGTTGATAAAAAGCTGTATTCTATGTGGAACAAATTCATGTCTTTTCATGTGATCTCCTCATTCCCCGTCCCCCTTGCGTTCCCCATTCCACCCCTTTTTATTAGAAATTTAATCGATATTGTTAATATCATTGTTCTGTTGTTTTAATTCGGTGTAGCCAGATTTTTGATTTCTTGTATACTTTGTTTTTTGTCAGTTGCTTTATTGCAAGTTCTCAAAGCCCTAAATTCAACGGACGACAATGTATTCTTCTCGTGGAATGAAAGAAATTCCTGTGAAGAATGGCTCGGTCTACAATGTGATTCGAAAGGAAATGTCATTTCCTTGTAAGTCACGCATTGTTGTGATTGTTATTATTATTATTATTATAATTTTTTCAAGAATGTGCAGGACTTGACATTTTTTACATAAAATAATGTATATGGTGTATGTGTGGACTATAGATCTTGTTGCAATCGTTCCGTCATTTTTATTTTGCAGTTTCATTCTCTCTTTCTCTCTCAGTCTTGCACTTTGTGTCTCTCTCTCTACTACCTGTCTCTCATTTTATTACCTTCCAGACACAATGGAAAATCCACTTTTTCGAAACGGCACTTATTTTCATGGACCTTTATTGTTTTTGTACTCATAACCATGAATTATACTTGCTAGAAAGAGTCTTTCTTTACCCCATATTTTTCTTTTTCGACCCTTTTTTTTTTATTCCACCACTAAATTTGATTTTTTCGTGAAATTTTGGAGCAGAGTCCTTTCATCAGAGGATGTCATCTATCGGGATTTTAACTTTTCTGCAACTCTTCCTTATGAAGGATATTTTGAAACAGACCCAGACGGAAACGTATTAACCGGCGAAATTTCACCCAAGATCATGAAACTAACATCTTTGAAACACTTGTGAGTTTTGACATCATTTTTTTCCTCCAACATGTTAAGTTTTTCCCTATTTCCTATTTTTTTCCCTTTGAGGGGCAGTAGAGGTTAATGACATGTATTTTCATTAACATTTTGTGTTTCTTCTTTATGAAATTTATGGATTAGAGATTATTGCGCAGATCTCCCTTTCCGTTTGATAATTTTAAAACTCCTTAGATAAAGAATAACATGTCAATTTTTGGAATTTGTTCTTTTTACCTTTGGTTTTAAAGACTCTTGAGAGGCCAATCGATTCAAGGGAAGATACCGAAAGAAATCGGAACATTGCAAAAACTTACTTTCTTGTAAGGATTCTTAATTTTTTCCAAGTTTTTTATTCTTTTGCTACAACGGAAATCATTTTATAAGTGATAATCTTCTCTATCTCTTTCGCTCTCAATTCCTCTTTCCATCCCCCACTTCCCCTCTCCCTCTCCCTCACCTCTCTTTCTATGCCACTTCCTCTACGTCTCCATATCCTTTTACCTCTCTTTCTTTGTCTCCCTTTACATCTCACTCTCCCTCTCCCTCTCCCATCCCTCTCTATCTTCATTTTACTCTCCCTCGCCTTTATCCATCGCCATCTCCAACCGTCTCCCTCTCACTCCCTCAACCTCTCTCTATCCCTCTCTCTCTCCCGCTCCCTCTCCCTCTAACTATCTCACTTCCTCTCCGTCTCCCTCTCGCTCGCTCTCCTTTTCTCTTGTTGTCCCTTTCCCTCTTCCTCTCCCTTCCGTGCCCTCTCCCTTTCCCTCTCCATCCCACTCCCTTTCATTTTTCTTCTCTCTCAACTTTTTCCTCGACCACTCCATCCAGCTTCTCCTCTCACTCCCTCTCCGTTTCCCATTCCCACTCCCTCTTCTCCCTGCCCCTCTCCCACCCCCACTCCTTTCTCTCTCCTTCTCCCTCTCACTTTCCTTGTCTCTCTCCCTCTGCCTCCCCCACACCCTTTCCTCTCCCTCTCCTATTCCTTTCCCACGCCCTCTCTCGCTCCCCTTCTCTTTTATTTCTTTGTTCTTGTTCCTCATCTCTCCCTCTTTTTTCCCTCCCCGTCTTTTTCTTTACAAGAGATGCAAATTGGCAAGGTTAAGATGGCATGATCGTTGGGGTTTTAGGGTTTTAGAGATTCCGGTTTTTAAAAAAGATGTAGTAAGGGTTCTTTTCTTTGACTCCTTTCCTCATTTTATTTTCCTTGTCATTTTTTTTTCCTTGTTGTTTTCTTTCATTATTCCAAATCCTGTTTCCAAATGATGTTTTGCCAAAATTCGTTAGAGTATTTTATTACTTTTTTAAGCTTAGGAAAAGCTAATTTACTTGCCCCCTTTTTTCTTGTTATTTTTGCTACCTTTTTCATATTGTTCACCTTTTTCATTTTGTTCATTTTTCTCAGGGATTTGAGTAGCAGTATTATTTCGGGTAATATCCCCAAAAGTTTGGGAAATTTGACCAATTTGGTATACTTGTAAGCTATTTCTCTTCAAATTCATTAACTTTACTCGGATAATTTTGGTTAAAATAAAAACAAAATGATCTCGATATTTTTTAAAATTCAAATAGGCCAGCCACTATGTTCTTGCTCAATATCCCCGCACTCCTCTTTTTTTCATCCCCCCTCTCCTCTCTCTCACTAACTCTCTTTTTTTTTCTCTTTCTTCCTCTCTACCTTTCCACACCCTCTCATTTTTCTGTCTCCCTGTCCCTCTCTGTCTTCCTCCCCTTTGCCTCTCCCTCTTCCTTTCCTTTTAACTCTCCTACCCTTCTGTCCCAGCCCCTCCCTCCCACTCTCCTTCTCACTCCCTCCCTCTTTTTCTTTCCCAATGCCTATCCATCACCTTGCCCCTCTCCCTCTCCGCCTCTTTCCCCATCCCCCCTATCCCTTTCCTCTTCCTCCTCTCTCTCCTACTCCCTCGCCACTCCCTCTCTCTCTCTCCCTCCCTCTTCCAATTTCTTTACCACTCCGCCCCCTCTCGCTACCTCTCTCCCTCCTCCACTCCCTCGCCCTCTCCCTTTATCTCTCACTTTCCTTCTTCCTCCCTCTCCCTTTCCCTATCCCGCTTCCTCTCCCTCTCTCTGTCTCCCACGCGCTCTACCTCTCCTTGTGCCTCCCTTTCCTTCTACCTCCCGTCCCCCTCCACCTCGCCCACTCTCTTTCCCACCTTCGGCCACTCCTTTCCCCTCACGCTCTTCCTTCTTTCCCTTTTTCTTTGTGACTTCCTCCTGTCCCTCTCCCATTGAATCTCCCTCTCCTTGTCCGTCTTCCACTCTCTATCCGTATTCTTTATCTTTATTTTTCTCCGTCTCCTTTTTATTCTCCATCTCCCTCTCCCTCTCCCGCTAACTCTCTCACCCCCTCTCCGTCTCCCTCTCTCTCGCTCTCCCTTTCCATCTTCCACTTCTCTCCCTCTTCCTCTTCTCTCCCTCTTCCTCTCCCTTCCGTGCCCTCTCCCTTTCCCTCTCCATCCCTCTCCCTTTCATTTTTCTCCTCTCTCCAATTTTTCCTCGACCACTCCATCCAGCGTCCCCTCTCACTCCCTCTCCGTTTCCCATTCCCACTCCTTCGTCTCCCTGCCCCTCTCCCACCCCCACCCCCTTTCCCTCTCCCTCTCCCTTTCCCTCTCCTTGTCTCTCTCCCTCTGCCTCCCCCACACCCTTTCCTCTCCCTCTCCCTCTCCCCTTCCCTTCCCACGCCCTCTCTCGCTCCCCTTCTCTTTTATTTCTTTGTTCTTGTTCCTCATCTCTCCCTCATTGGCAAGGTTATGATGGCATGATCGTTGGGTTTTAGAGTTTTAGAGATTCCGGTTTTTTTAAAAAATTTGCAGCAAGGGTTCTTTTCTTTGACTCCTTTCATCGTTTTTTTTTCCTTGTTTTTTTCTTTTATTATTCCACATCCTTTTTCCAAATGATGTTTTGTCAAAATTCATTAGAGCATTTTATTATTTTTTTTAGCTTAGAAAAATCTAATTTACTTGCCCCCTTTTTTTGCTTGTTATTTTTAATACCTTTTTCGTGTTATTCACCTTTTTCATTTTGTTCATTTTTTTCAGGGATTTGAGTGGCAATATTCTTTCGGGTAATATCCCCAGAAGTTTGGGAAATTTGACCAAATTGATATACTTGTAAGTAACTTCTCTTGAAATTCATTAACTTCGGATAATTTTGGTTAATTTTTTTTTTTTTTTTTTTTTATTTTTTTTAAAATTTCAAATAGACAAGCCACTATGTTCTTGCTCAATCTCCCTTCACTCCTTTTTGTTTCGTCTTCCCTCTCCTCTCTCTCACTGATTCTCTTTTATTTTCTCTTTCTTCCACTCCACCTTTCCACCATTTCCTCCTTTCTCGCTCTTTATCTCCTCTCGCTTTCCATCCTACCTCCCCTTTTATGCTCTTCCTCCCTCCCTCCCTTCACGTTCTTCTTCTCTTTTTTCTCCCTACCTCCCTTTACAACTCTCTTTTTTTCTCTCGTTGTTGTCTCACCCCGTCCTCCCCTTCTCTCCAACTCCTTGATTTTTCTCTCACCCTCCCTCTAAATGAATTTTCTTTTTTTATTTCTCTCCTTTTCCTCCCGTAGTAATTCTTTCGCCTTTTGTCTCTCTCTCTCTCTCTCTCCCTCTTCTCCCCCGTCTCTCACCGACTGAAGTTGAATATCCTATTTCACATTTTTTTGTCATACAGGGCCCTCGACAGAAATCAGTATATCAACCCTTACTCAAGCCTGACTTCTTCTTTGAACGGAACTATACCGAATGAAATTGGAAAATTGGCGAAATTGGAATATTTGTATGAATAATCCCAAAGAATGACTTATATCCTCCATCATATTCTCTCTTCTCTTTACTCCTCTCACTCCCTCTTTCTTTATCAATCTGTTTCTCAAGTCACTCTCCCTCTCTCTTCGTTTTTTTTTTGAAAGAAATGCACTCAAAAATGAGTTTTTGAATCTGGACAACTTTTGGGTTTGTTGGAGTAACTTTATCTGGATCAATCATCTGGTGGAGGGAAAGGAGAGGGAGGGGGAGAGGGATAAGAGGGGTGAGGGAGTGATAGGTAAGGAGTGGGAGAGAGGAGGAGAGGGGTGAAAGGTGAAAGGGTAGAGGGGAGGGGAGGAAAAGGAGGGAGAGCGGAGGGGAGAGGAGAGGAAGGGAGAGGTGGTGGGGGGGGAGCGGAGTTGAGAGAGGGGCAAACGGGGGAACAGAGAGTGAGAGAGGGAGGGGTTTTTAAGTTTTTTTTTATTCCGTTATTTTTTTAGTGTCACTTGTTTTTTTCTGTTCTTTGCAAAGAAATTGATAATGAGAAGTATTATCACTTACTATTTTAATGAAAATTCATTTTCATATTTTTTTATGCACATCTTTACATAAAATTTCTTTGAACGCTATCGGGTGTTTTAAATCCTGGTAAATAATTTTTGCCTTCTGTAAAGTTTTATCTCATAAATTTCTTTTGAATTTTCTTTTTTGTCTTACATAAAATTTGTTTGTATTTTGTAGAAATCTTCGTGAAAATAATTTTACCGGAGCATTTCCAACAATAAAAAATCTGAAAAAATTGAGGATATTGTAAGGATAAATCATTCTATAAATACATATCTATATTTTTGTTTATCTGGCTAAACTTTTCTAGTTTGTGTAGAGCGATAACTTCTTTTTTAGCACTGTTTATTTTTTGTTTGAGTTTCTACAATTTAAATGTTAGGGAAAACACTTGTTATTGTTTTGACCAATTTTCGCAACCTTTTGATTTTCCTTCAACAATCTTAATTTGTGTGAAACACCAATTTTCTTTTCGTGGATTATAATTGGACTTCAATGGTAGATATTTCCTTTGTTAAACAATTTGTTCAAAATTCAACTTACTTCTTGTTTGTATCTCCAATGTATATAGTAAAATATTGCCTTTTGTCAAAAACATTCAATGTGTTTTGCTAGAATCGAAAATGAAGTTTGGATAGAGATAAAAATCTTAAGAATATAAAGACCAAAAACATTTTATGTTGTTCATCTATTTTATTTCTTTTTTTTCTGTCCCTAGTGAAGCCTTTTTAATATTATTTTTTCTGGATTTCAATAATCTGACAGGGATTTATCTAATAATAAACTAACTGGAAATTTGAACGACTTCATGGGAAATTTCCCAGAGCTTGTCACATTGTAAGTGCACATTTTTTTTTTTCCAATGGATTAATTTATTTCATCCCATTCTTTTCAAACTGGCTTTACTTGTGTTTTTTTTTTTTTTCAAGAAAGTGTAAAATCTGTTTGTCAAAAAAAGGTTTTAAGTATATATATGTATGCGTGTGTGTGTGCCTGTGTTTTATTTGCAGAGACTTGGGAAATAATGGTTTTCAAAAAACCATTCCTGATTTTTTCGGCAGTTATTCAAAGTTGACCCATTTGTAAGTGTTCATATACATAATATTCTTTAAACAACTTCAACTTTTTGAATCTCAAAGAAAACAAATTTTTAGCCTTATATTTGCACTCTACATCTGTTTGTATAGAATTGAGATAAACATTTAAAATTATTTAAACATATATACTTAGACTAGATGATTCGAGCAATTTATCTGTTTCTTTAATTTTCGTTAGTTTTTTTTCGTAATTACTTTTTTTTATATTTAGTTTTAGTTTTAATTAGAAGTGGAAAAGGGTTGTTGACTAACTTATTTGTAACTTTGTTCTTTTTTGTTTCTTTAGAAACCTTCAGGGGTTGCAATTATCTGGTTCCATTCCTGATAAAATTTTCAATCTGATTAATCTCAAATCATTGTAAGTTACGACTTCTAAGGATAAATCATATCGTGCATATAATATGCTTATGTAAAGCAGTTATTTTTAGTAATATTTTTTTTTCTTCTTTCTTTTTTTCCGCTCTCGCTCTTTCCCTCTCCCTTTTGTCTCTCCCTCTCTTTTTTCTTTCTCCCTATCTCCCTCTTTCTCACTTTTTCCCTATATCTCTTTGTCTCACTCTCTCCCTCTCTCCTTTTTCTCTCTTATTCTCTCCATTCCCTCTCTTTCAATTCTTCCCTTCTCTCCACCTCTCCCCTCTCCCACTCTCTCTCTCTTTTTGTTTTCACCCCTCTCTCCTTTTCCCTATCTCCCCCACCTAATGTACATACAGATTACAAAGTTCACAAAAAAATGGTTCATAAGAAAAGTGCAAACCGCCTTTTTCTCATAACCCTACCATGTTGTGTTTGATTTTGAAAAAAAAAAAACAAAACAAACAAAAAGGTTTTTTTCTGTTTTAAAAACACACACTTGACCTTTTTCCACTTGTGACAAAAAAAATGGTTTTTCACTTTTTGACAAATTTTTTTCCCTTTAATTTCCTGTGTTTTAGAGTACTTTCGGTTAATTATCTCAGTGGAGCTATTCCAAAGGGCATTACTAAACTATCGAATTTAACATATTTGTGAGTATTGTTTTAAGTGTTTATTGCGAGTATTTTATTTTTCTTTGTTTGTGAACCACTTCTATTTTCATTGAAACCATTTTTTTCTCATTTATTTTGAGGATTTTTTTTGGAAGAAATTCAACGGCTTTGTAACATTTGTTTAGGTTCTACATTTTTTAAAACCGCTATAACCTTTAAAAATTTATTTAAGTTATGATGTTCTAAGATTTTTTGTATAATTCTCCACTTAGTATGATGGGTTTTTTTTGAGGGGTGTGGATTCATCTTTAAAGTATCATATTGTTGAAAAGAAGGCAAGAGAGAGAGAGATACTGAAAATTTATATCAAATGGAAAATAGAGGGAGAGAGAAGGCTAAAGGGAGAAGGAGGGGGGGGGGAGGGGGAAGGGGAGGGAGAGGAAGAGGGAGAGGGAGAGGGGGAGGGAGGGGGAGAGGGAGAGGGAGAGGGAGAGGGAGAGGGAGAGGGGGAGGGGGAGAGGGAGAGGGAGAGGGGGAGGGGGAGAGGGAGAGGGAGAGGAAGAGGGGGAGGGAGAGGGGGGGGAGGGGGAGGGGGAGGGGGAGGGAGAGGAAGAGGGAGAGGGAGAGGGAGAGGGAGAGGGGGAGGGATAGGGAGAGGGAGAGGGAGGGGGAGTTGAAGGGGGAGAGGGGAAGAGGGAAAGAGGGAAAAAGGGAAAGAGGGGGAGAAGAGGAGAGCCGGAGAGGGGGAGACGGGGAGAAGGGGAGAGGGGGAGAGGGGGGGAAGGGAGGGTGGGAGGGAGAGAGGGAGAGAGGGAGAGAGGGAGAGAGGAAAAGGGGGTGATAGGGGGGGGAGAGGGGGAAAGGGTGGGAGAGAGAGGGAGAGGCGGAGAGGGAGGGAGAGGGAGGGGGAGGGAGGGAGAGGGAGGGAGAGGGAGGGAGAGGGAGGGAGAGGTAGGGAGAGGGAGGGAGAGGGAGGGAGGGGGAGCGAGGGGGAGGTAGGGGGAGGGAGACGGAGGGAAGGGGAGAGAGAGGGAGGGAGAGAGAGGGAGAGAGGGAGAGAGGGAGAAGGGGTGAGAGTGGTGAGAGGGAGAAGGGGTGAGAGTGGTGAGAGGGAGAGAGGGGGAGAGGGAGGCAGAGGGAGGAAGAGGGAGGGGGAGGGAGGGAGGGGGAGGCAGGGGGAGGGAGGGGGAGGGATGGGGAGGGAGGGGGAGGGAGGGGGAGAGAGAGGGAGGGAGATGGAGGGAGCGGGAGGGAGGGGGAGGGAGAGGGAGGGAGAGGGAGGGAGAGGGAGGGAGAGGCACGGAGAGGCAGGGAGAGGGAGGGAGAGGGAGGGAGAGAGAGGGAGAGTGAGAGGGAGAGGGAGAGAGAGGGAGAGAGAAGGAGAGACAGGGAGAGAGCGAGAGAGGAAGGAGGAAAGAGGATAGACATTAACATTAAAGAGTAAGAAAAAAAGAGGGAGGAATAAGAGACCGGATAGTCAAGAATAGAAAAGGAGGCGCAAGAGAGAGGGAGAGAGGAAGAAGAGGGAGGTTAGGAAAGAGTCTAGTGGAGGTGGTCATAAAGGCGGGCTGCAGATAGGGCACTTGAACAATCCCTGCTCTCTTCTTCCATATCCTTCACCTCATTCTTCCTCTCATCCTTTTTTTTCTTTTTAGTCCTTTTCCTTCTTCTTCAAAGATTGAGTACCTCTAGTTTGTTCTCATTTTCTGTTTGTTTATAAGATTTTATTAATATTTCGTCAACTTATTTGAAATTACTATTCAAATTTTATTCTTTCAGAGATTTAGGGGCCAATAATTTTTCTGGAGAGTTCCTTGGCCCTATGGTGAACAAATTCAAACATTTGGTGTCACTGTAAGTTTTTTTTTTTTCCTTAGTTTTTATCTTACTTTTCTTGAGTTTGTGAGAATATATCCTGCTTATGACTTTGATTTTTTGCAAAACTAATTGTACAATGACATTTTTTTTTTTCTATATTTTGGTTAGATATGAAATTTTGTACACTTGTGATTTAAAAACTTCCCCCATTCTCTACCATAAGAGAGTTTATGGTTGTGTTTTTGTTTATGTTTGGGGTTTTTGTGTTTTTACATGTTCGGATTGTTATGTTTTGAGGGAAAGGCGGAGAGGGTGACTAAAAGAGGAAGAGAAGGAAAGAGGGAGAGAGTGAGAGAGAGAGAGGTGAGAGAAGGGCATACGGGGATAGGAGACAGAGAGAGTGAGAGAGGGAGAGAGGGAGAGAGGAAGAGAGGCAGAAACAGAGAGCGGAAGAGGGAGAGAGTAGGAGTGGGAGAAGGGGATATGGGGAGAAAGGGAGAGGGAGAAAAGGGGAGAGGGGGAGAGGGAGAGAGAGAGGGAAATAGAGTGAGAGGGAGAGGGAGAGGCAGATGGAGAGGGGGGGAAGACGAAGAGAGGGAAAGAGGGAGAGATGAAGTGGGAGAGGTAGTGGGAGAGGGTGTGAGAGAGGGGGAGAGGGAGACAAGGAAAGAGAGAAAGAGAGAGGGAGAGAGTGAGAGAGAGAAAGAGGTAGAGGGAGATGGAGAGAGAGAGGGGGGAGAGGGAGAGTTAGAGGGAAAGAGAGAGGGAGAGGTAGTGGGAGAGGGAGAGGAAAAGGGAGAAGGAGACGTAGAGGGAGAGGGAGAGTGATAAGGAGTGGGATAGGGAAAGTTAGAAGGAGAGGGAGAGCGAGAGACTAAGAAGGAGAGGGGGAGAGGAAGAGAGGGAAAGGAGAGAGGGAGAAAGGGAGATAAGGAGAGAGGGAGATAGGGAGAGACAGAGGCAAAGGGATAAAGGGAGAGTTAGAGGGATAGGGAGGGGGGAAAAAGGGAGAGGGGGATAAAGGGAGATGGAGAGGGAGAGAGGTTGAGAGGGAGATAGGTACAGAGGGAAATAAGAAGACAAGGAGAGACGGAGAGAGGGAGAGAGGTAAAGTGTACGGCAAAATTGGAGGGAGAGGGAGAGGTGGAGTGGGAGGCGTGGAGAGGGAGAGAAGGAAGGAGGGAAAGAGAGAGGTGGACGTGGAGGAAGAGGGAGAATGAGAGGGGATAGAGGGAGAGGGAGTGGATGAGCGAGAAGGAGAGGGAGAGGGAGAGTTAGTAGGTTAGGGGGAGAGAGAGATAGGGAAAGAGGGAGAGAAAGTGCGAGGGATAAAATAAGAGAGAGATATAGGGAGAGAGGGAAAGATGGAGTCAAAGGGAAAGGTATAGTTAGAGGGAGAAGGAGATGTAGAGGGCCAGAGGGGAAAAGGAGATCTCTAGAGAGGGAGAGAGGGAAAGTGGGAGAAAGGGAGATAGGGAGAGAGAGGGAGAGAGGCGATGGTAGAGGCAAAAGGAGGAAAGGGAGAGGAAGATGGAGAGGGGGAGAAGGCGACCAGGAGAGGAGAGGAGGAAGGGAAGAGAGTGAGAAATAGAGGGAGAGAGAGGGTAGGGAAAGTGGAAGCCAAGGAGAGGGATAGAGGGAGTGAGGAGAGAGAGGAAATTTTTTTGGAAAATATCGAGAGAGAGGGAGAGAGGAAGAGATGGAAGTAGGGAGAGAGGAGAGAGAGGGCCAAAAAAAATAGAGGGATAGATAGAGGTTGAGAGGAAAAAAGAAAAAAAGAGAAGGAGAGAGAAAGAGAATGGGAAGAGAGGGAGAGAGAAGGAGAGAAAAGGTGAGAGTGAGGGAAAAAAAAGTGAGAGGGAGAGAGAGGGGTTAAGAGAGAGAAAGAGGGGTTGAGAGGAAGAGAAAGGAAAAGGAGAGGAACAGAGTGAAAATACCTATCCTTCCGATGTTTTTATGTTTTTGGTTTTTTTATGGGGTGCAGGGAGATCCAACAAAATAACTTCGAGGGTGTATTCCCTCCAATAAATCTCAAAAATCTCAAATACTTGTGAGGTCTCCTCCACTTAATCCCACCATTTTTTCGTTTATACTTGTTTTTTGTTGCAGAGTTAGAAGATTAATCCCAAATTTCCGCTCTTAGTGGAGTTTCTTACTGTAAGAAGCTTAAGTGTCATAGTCTAAAATTTGTAATATGTAGACTTGTAACTATAACTTGAAAATTGTAATGTAGGAAATATAGGAAATGTAGGAAATTGTAATTTACAGAAATTTAGCCTTTTGTCTTATTCCAGTCAGAAGGTTGTAGCATTTGGAGAATGTATGTTATTCTCTTATCATAGTCTATAACAGTCTCTTGACTTTCCTCGTTTGGTTGAAGAGTCAAAGGACCCTTCAACGTCACGGACTCTTTTTGTCCAAAAGGTCGCTTTGGTCACAATCAATTTTGAAGTTTGGTTTTTTTTATTCTAAAAAACTATCTAATTCCCACTGCAAAAAGCGTCTTTTGTTTCTTGCTCTTGCATTTACGTTCTTCCATATCAACTTTTATCCTTTAACATGTTTTGTTGTTCAACATGTGTTAGGCCTATCAATTTTCATTCGAAAACTCATGAAAATATTTAAATGCACATACTTTATTCGGTGGTGTTAAATCGAGCATCTATTGTATCAAGAAAAACTTTGGTCAATAATTATTGGTAGCAAAACCGAACCTTTTAACGCCACCTCCAAATTTTCTTTGCTCATTTGCAAGAAGGAGGCTTATTCTAGGCTGGTCCTCGCTCTTAAGGCATAGACTCTCCTGTTTTATGAGTACGAGAACCAATCTTTGCTAAAAAAAACTCTTACTTCGTCCTTAACTAATTCTTACCGCTCGCTTCCTACGCATCATCATCGAACCAAACATACCATCATCACAAAAAACCTTAAAAAATCCTAAAAAACCCTAAAAAAACATACCGTCATCCTGCCCACTTCACTTGGGAATTCGTTGCCCCGGGCACTCCTAAGTTCCGTTGTTCTCCGAGTTCCTCTTAGCTACTCGTTTTCTTGGATAAAAGCCTCTTCTTGGTCTAAATTTGAGCTTCACCACACCTGTGCCAGTCCTCGCTTCTAACCAAGTGGGGGATTATTGGAATTGTTCTTTGTTAGAAAATTAAATGTTGTGGTCTAAAATTTTGCAATCCATGGGCTACTTGCATTATCTTGAATGTCGTTTCTTAGATATTCTTTTATTTTGCTTTTGTTTTTTTTGGATGTGTTTTGATGGTCTACAAAGATCTCTTGACCTTACCTTTAAGGTCATGAATGCACTTGTGTCCCGAGAGGTCACTTGTGACTTTTTCTTTTGGTATTGATTTGTTTTTTTATTGAAGGACATTATCAAATTCCAAATAAAAAAAAAAAAAAACTGTTTTTTCTCTTACGTTTGCTTGGCTCCATATCTCTTTTCATCCGCTGTCACATCTTTTAATTCAATCTCACTCTCTCATTTTCTCTCTCCCCCTCTCTCTTTCTCTCGTTCTTCCCCTCTCTCTCACCCTTTCTCGCCCTCTCTCACCCTCTTTTCTTTCTCTCTTGCTCTCTCTCTTTCCCTCTCAGTCTTTTCCCTTGTCACTCTCCTTTCCCCCCTCTCACCCTCTCTTCCTCTTTTTCTGTTTTTTGGTCTCCCTCTCCCTCGCCCCCTATCTATTCCTCCCAATTTCTCTGGCTCTTCTCCCCTTGCAAAATTAGAGGGATAGAACGAGGAAAGAATAGAGGGATTTATTTCACCAGAAAAAAGGCAGAAATATGTTTATGGAAAGAAAAAACAATACAAATATTTTGGTGATAACATTTTTAACCAAAGCGCTATTTAAGGAAACCAAGGTAGAGATAAATTTCACACGTGCCACATTATTTGTAAGTAATGCCGTAGAAGAGATAGAAAGGAACAGAAAAGACAAAAATGCTTTTTTGTACTCGTGCTGGTACAAAGGATACAAAAGGAAAAATATAAATGAAATGGAAATGAATTAAGAAAGATCTAGCCGCAGTAGAGTTAACTCCTATGTTAACTTTTAATCAATTTCTAAAAGCAGTTCATTTTTTTTGCTAACATTAATGTTTTTTTTTGTTTTTTTGGGTTTTTTAGGGTCATCAGTTCAAATGAATTCACCGGCGGTTTTAATAGTTTCGGTGCTTTAAAATCTCTTCAGTATTTGTACGTCATATTTTCATAAAAAGTAAATGAATAAATATTAGAAAGAGTTATCCAAACTGTTGTGAATCTTAAATTTTTAATTATTGTTATTTTAGTTAATTTCTACTCTTTTAGACATATTTTCTCATATTTTACTGTTTCAGTATCTGAAAAAATTTTAAACTCTGAAAATCGATACTTGTTCTTGAACCCTAAAAAAACCCAAAATTATTTCAGCTCTAAACTATAAAGAAAGTGGAACAAATTACCGGAAGATTTTTTTTTCTTATTACATTATTGAAAAAAAAGCCATTTGGACAAACCTTATAGTAGCTATTGTCTTCTTCAATCGTTATTTTATTTTTATGCACGGTTTTTTTTTTTCACTTTCCCAATTTTTGTTTTTCCATTCCGCTTATTTTGACAG
Organism: Zygnema cylindricum; assembly: GCA_037447655.1. Classification (NCBI taxonomy): domain Eukaryota; kingdom Viridiplantae; phylum Streptophyta; class Zygnematophyceae; order Zygnematales; family Zygnemataceae; genus Zygnema; species Zygnema cylindricum. Next base: position 9,035 of record JBBHKE010002690.1, on the reverse strand, counting down.
AATTGCAGATAACAACAACTTTTCGACGATATTTCATTTGGCGTTGAGTAATTTAACGAACCTGACAACTTTGTGAGTTATTTTTTTTATCCCTTCCTATTGTCCAATCCGTTATCTTTTTTTTCATGCTTTTTTTTTTTTTTCTTTTGGCATGGAGATTTCTAATGAACCGCCAAACGCTCCACTTTTTTTTAGTTATGACGAACTTATAAGTTGAGACTTGGTTATGTACTCCTGTTGGACTCAGGTTTTATTTTTATTTTTGTATCTTTTATCGTTTAACTATTTTCTTACTTGTTTTGGTTGCCATAGGACTTGTTCCGGTTGTGGACTTAAAGGATCCATTCCAAAAGAACTTAGCCAGCTAATGGGGCTTTCTAATTTGTAAGTTTTTTTTTCATTTTTCACTTTAACCCTGCTCCCCGCATTGTTTCTTTATTATTTTTTCTCCTTTTAACATAACTCTAACTTTCATTTTTTTTCTTTTTAAAACTTAAATCAACTTTTCTCTGTGCACACCTGCTCAATTCTTATCTGGAAACCGCAATTCGAAGATAGAAAAAAGATGACTTTTCCATCGCGGTTGTTGAAATAATCCAATAAATTAACAACAAAAATTATGCACGGAGTAAATTTTTAAGGCCAGAAGACAATAAAACTATAAGCGATAATAAGTGTAGATTGCCTGAGTATTTCACTTCGGGGTAGCCTATTTGACCCTTTGACTTACCAGATTTTGGCCTATGTATCATTATCCAAATTAGCCAAATAGTCTTTATAATGAAGGTATATGAGCCTAGTTTATGCCAAAAATATTTACGAACAATAAAATGTAAAGGTTTGGTTTTTCAGAAATTAAATATGAAAAACATTCAAAAACTGCATTTTTTGGACAATGACATTTTTTGGAGTGATGACCATTGAGATTCAGAAACCGGGTTTTTTTAGTTGGGTTTGTCCTGCTTAATGACTAACGAACAAAATTCAATCTATTTGGATTTATATTTCACTTTTTGTTTATAAGAAATGCTACGAGAGTGTAGATTGGCCTTTGGTCGTTTTTTTTTTTTTTTTTTTAATGTTTAAAAATCTGTAACATTGTTTTCATACTAAAAAATAATTGGAATCTTGTCATTGGTCATATCAGTTTTTGTTTTTGTCTTTCGTGTGGCGATTTTTTTTTTTTTTTTTTTTGTCGTTTTGGAATTTTTTTGTGATTTTCTTTCGATGCCTACAACATACAACTTATAGCATGCAAACAATTTTAACAATTATACAACATTTATTTCAGTTTTATTATGAATATATTCGTGCTTCACTTTCTATATTCCATTGCAGTTTTGATACACCAGCTAGTCTTTTTGATGTTTATACTTTTGATGAATATGATTTCTTTGGCTAGCCCATTGTATTTAAATTCGAGTGGCCTTAAAAACACTCTTTTGCGATTCTTCTTTCCATCCTTTATGTTCATATGGGCTACCTAGTGCAAAGTTATGCAATAAAACCGTTCTTTTTTTATTTCAACCAAATATTATCATATTGTTTGTAAAGGGTGTACAATAGAATACCGTACAGAAAGAACTGTAATGCCATGGCACTGGTGTATGTCACAATATGTCTTCTAGCGGTCTCCGCAGAAACCTTATCCAACCGTCCAAAAACTTGAAGTAAATCTGTATTAGAATAGTTGGTACAATTCGTTTTATGGATTCAACCCTTCGATTCACCATGAGAAATAAGGTCTTAAACCTTGTATAACAACCAAGTTACTTATAATTTGGATATTTACGTGAGTCTTTAGAGGGAAAAATTTGCTTCCAGAATACTGCTAGATCCCATTACTATCCTTTAGGTTATTTGGTGTTAACGTTTTCAAAAAGATACTGGACATTTTTATTTTTTAAATTGAAAAGCAAAATCTCGATGATTTGAAAAGATCCTAAAAGTATCCCGCGTGGAAAATCCTTTTGATGATTTACATATTTAGGCTCAACTTTTCTTGTGTTCTCGCCTTTTGTAATGCTTGTTATTATTCTCTGTTATTTTTGCTAGTTACACTTTGTTGTTGCTGATGTGGATGTGATTTGTCATCGTAGTTGTAGTCCTAGCCCTGGTCGTGTTGGTTGTTTTTTCGTGGTCATTGTTGTTGTTATTGTGGTTGTGGTCGTTGTGGTCGTTGTGGTCGTTGTGGTCGTTGTGGTCGTTGTTTTTCTCGTTGTCTTAGTTGTCGTTGGGGTTGTTGACGTCGTTGTGGTGGTTGACATCATGTTGATGGTTGACGTTTGTCGTTTGTGATTGTGGGCATTGTCGTAGTGATGATTGCAATTGACGTTGTGGTTATTGACGTTCTGGCTGCTATTGTTGTTATGGTTGTGGGTATTGTCGTTGGTTGTTGTTGTCATTGTGGTTGTGGTCATTTTCGTAGTTTTCCTTGTGGCCATTGTGTACCATTTGTACCATTGTGGTATTGCTGTGGCTGTGGTTGTTGTTGTTATTGCCGATGTGGTTGTTGACATTGTGGTTTTTCTCGTTGTGACGTTGTTCAAAGGAGGTTTTTGGGAGGTTTTCAGGAATCTTTCAAGAAATGATTTCGTCGGAAACTTGCCCGATTTAGTAAATTCATACTATTTAAACAATTTGTATGTAAATGTTGACTAGCCCTCCTTTTTTTCCTTTTTTTTTTTAAGAGGTTCTTATTTTGCAATTATTATTTTGAATTAATTGTTCGTTTTTAGAGCATGTTTGGATAGATGTTCATTTAGAGTATTTGTTTTTCTTTCAAGTTATGTATCCAGGATTTTATGTTTTTTTGCAGCAAGTCTATAGTTGATGTTTTGATTTTTATCCACACTTATTATTGTGGATTTTGACATTAATATAGCAGTTTATAACAATCACAAATTAATAACAGTAACAAGTGATAATAAATAACAAACCCAAAAATAATAAACTTTTTGCTTAGCTATAATAGTTTGCTTGTAATTTATTATAAATCGTCATCATGTGTATCCACACTAGTAATGGTGGTGAGAGATAATTTTTTTTCTTTGTCCCCTTTTCAGAGATCTAAGTGACAATAAGCTCACTGGGACAATCCCAGAAACCATCGGAAACCGAAGTCTTTATGATTTGTGAGTTTCTTGTTAAGTAATGCTTCTCAACTATAGCGACCTATAACAAGAAACATGGAAAATTAAGTAAATCCCTGAAATCCGCCCTAAAATATCATCCTTAAGATAATCCCAAAGAATTCTTAAAACATCCTGAAGGTAACCCCAAAGAATTCCAAGACATTAGAAAGTTCACAATTAAATTATGGTTTCTAAATTTTTTGTACCCCATTGCCCATTTTTTCTTGATGGTTTAAGTACAAGTCACGAGAGAAAGGTCTGATTAATTAGGAACTTCTGAAAATGTTTGCTCTCCCTTTGAGAAAATATTTTTAGCACATTTGCATTTCTCATTCTTATTAATTCATGTTTACTGTCAATATAGTCAATACTATTTATTGTTCGTTTTGCACTAACCTTGTGGCCAGTAATATCATATACAGGTGATTTTGTAATGGTCTCTCACGAATCTTAACGTAACATTATAATTTAGATATTACATTCTGGATATAGAAAGTTTTATTTTAAGCGGTTGTCATTTGATTGTGGACATTGGCCAATGGCCTCTGAACATTGGACATTGAACATTGAACATATTTTATTTGTGAATTCCATATAACAGCAACAATGAAGCGATTTCACAAAATCCTATTATAAATTTTATCTTTTATTTTGGTCTTACTCAAAATCATAGGCTTTTGACTTGGCTTGTTTGTCTTTCTGCAGGCGACTTCACAACAATATGCTCAGTGGAATTGTCCCAAAAAGTATTTTTGGCGGATATCTTGAAACATTGTGAGATACCTTAATTTTAAACATTGTATTCCAAAATTGTAAATTATGGATTGCGCCTTTGCTTCCCACTTTTGTTTGTACTAAATATGTTGTTTGAAGAATATATTTCGTCATAATCAACTTCCTTTTAGTTCACTTTCCTGAAACATATCTTTTTTTTTGCAAAATTCAATCAAATCCCTAACAAACCTTAGAAACTCTCAACAACCCTAAAATCAATAAGGTCTTAAAAACTCCTGAAACATGTACGCAGGTGGCTTCAAAATAACAATTTCTCCGGAGGAATTTTTTGGAATGATTACACTATAGATTTGTAAGTGTATTTTTTCCCCTGTGAATTTTGCATTCGTGTTTGTTCAGTTTCAATCTTTTTTCCAGCTAAGTGAAATCGAAATTAAAAATGGAGATACTATTTAGGATTTTGGTTCCTGACTTTCCCAAATTTTATTTGAAAGCCATATTTTTTTCTATGATTTCACCTAATAATACGATCAATACAGGACTATGTGAAATCAGAGTGGAAAAAAAGGAACAAACACAACAAACTGTTTCTTTTTTTTTATTAAACTCTAAAATCTGATATATATATATATATATATATATATATTTTTTTTTTCATTTTAGGGATTTGAGCAATAACAAATTCACTGGAAGATTACCAAAAATCGACACTTCGGATAACTGGAACGAGGGAATTAAAGTGTGAGTTTTTGATTTTTGATTTTTTTTTCTAAAAAATAAAAATTATCACTACTTGAAACAGAAATGGTTATATATTGCTTTTTAAACCCTCACCAGATGGCATCGATCACTATCATGATTGAAAATACTCGTTTTTACATTTTTTAATCCTCATTATTATCATTATTTTCTTTTCCCTGTTTTTGAAGTCTTCTGGCACATTATGGACACTTCATAAACAGTACATTTCCCACTGTTGATTACAATTATTTTTTTCTGTTTTTTTTTTTCCGTTATTCGGAGATTTAATTCTAAAATATCTATCTCACAGACCCAAGTAAGAGTATGTAAACAGTCATTTTAGAATGGATGTAGGAGTTAGACTATATGCATTTCATATCTATGGTGGGAGTTTTTTTTGAAGTTAGTTTTTGAAAAATGATGACACGGAGGTATATGTACATTTTGTGACTTACATTTCATTTTTGTTTGCTAATAAGTTTTATTTTACGAGGCATGACTTCTATACTCAAAAACCAAATTGCAAAAAAGTGATATTAACTTTGAATACTCTTACACTTCAACTTACTATGGGATAAAAATTAAACACGAAAAATAATATATATATATATATATATATATATATATATATATATATATATATATATATATATATATATATATATATATATATATATATATTATTTTTCGTAGTTAATTTTTATCCCATAGTAAGTTGAAGTGTACAGGTACTTAAAACAATAAATTTTTGGCATGTGTACATTATATTTAGAGCTCATTGAAACAAGCGCTTAACAGGGGTAAAACTATTAAATCTGGAGCACTATGAAAATGCATCCAAATGAGACACAATTCCTTATACAGTTACCAGTGGTAGTTGTAAAAATTACAGATTTATAAGATCGTTTAAGAAAGTGAAGTTTTTTTAGCCAAAACTAATGAAAATTGGATGCATATGTCCTTTTGTTTTTGCCTTTTTAATCATCACCGTTTGACCAAAAGACTACAAAATTAGTTGCCGTACATTTATAGATAAGGTTTATGAAGAGGTTTTTAATTTAAAAAAATCTACAGAATGTTTTTTGACTTTTTGTGATACATTTGAAGATTTCAAAATAATTTTGAATGCACGAAATTTGCTAGAGTTAGGTTTGTCCCCATATCTTGTAGATTACTCTGTATCTGGTCAAATAAAGATTCTCTTCACCAATTTGTGAGACTGGATTTAAAGGTATTTACACATATATGCACACAGATATGTATGCGAATATGAACATAGATATGTATATATTATGACAGTCAATCAATATAACAGTAAAAAAACAATACCGATTTTAAGACGTCGAAAGGGGGAAAAGTAAACAGGTGAAAACAACCTTTTTGGGCAAAATGGGCACTTAGAAATTTTTGGGGTTTTTAGGGTTTTTTTAGAGGTTTTCGGAAGGGTTTCTTTGGAGCCTTTTGAAGAGTTTTTTTTGTGAGGTTCATTTAGGGGACTATTTTCGCTATTAATAGTTTTTTTTTTCGGGGTTTTAAGTTACATGCAATTTTTTTCATTTTGCAGGAATTTATCCAACAATTTATTATCGGGAACCTTTGACATTAGTTGGTCCACAGGACAGCAGAACTCGATCGACATAAGTCACAATTATTTTTCGAAATCTCTTATCAACGGAAAAGAGGTTGGCTCTACAAAGGTCTCCCAAGATGGAAACTGCTTAAGAAATACGACAAAAAAACAATACAAGAAGCAAAAAACGGCCACAGAATGCGGTAAATTTTGCAATTCGTATCAGGAAAAATGGAAGTTGCGGAAGCAAAGGCGTTTGCAAACCGAAATCAAAAGATGTGTTTAAATGTTCATGTAACAAAGGATTTTCCGATCCAGGAAACTTTACTTGTAAACGTGAGTTATTCTACAATTATGTGTTTTTTTCACATGTGAAATACTGAAATTCCTCATATCTCTCTCTTCTCCCATTCTCTCTCTCTAAAACTCTCCGTCTTCGTCTCAATCTCCCTCTCCCCCTCCCACTACCTCTTCCTCTCTCTCACCCTCTCCCTCTCCCTATTCCTCTCCCTCTCCCTCTCCCTCTCCCTCTTCCTCTCCCTCTCCCTCCCCCTCTCCCTCTCCCTCTCTCACTCTTTCGCTCACTCACACTCTCTCCCTCTCGCTCTCTGTCTTTTGTTTTATTTTATCTTTTGCCTTAAAATTGCTGACTTTTGGTGAAAAAATTGTGGTTTTTTCAATGATTTTGAACCAACAAATTTAATTAAGTCTGAGGACCCCAAATTCAACTCTCACACATTAAAAAATAAAGTTTTTTTTCATAAGTTCATAAATTTTTTCAAAAAGACGTGTTTCCTAAGATACTTCTGGCTTTAATTGTGTGATATTTGTCTACAGCAACTTCTCCTCCCCCGATGAAAGCACGTAATCCTCCTCCCAGAATGAAAACACCTCCCTCTCCTTCTCCAAGAAAATCCTTTCCACCCCCTTTTCGACGCTCTCCTCCTCCCAGAAAGAGTTTTTCGTAAATCATAGCCACGTTTCCTGGATGTGTCCGGTTTCTACTTTTAAATAATTAGAAACGTAGGTAACTCTTTTATGGCAAATCTATTTTGCGTGGTTTTTGAAGTTAAAACTTTTTTCAGTGTGCTGTTAATGCATCGTATGTTGAATAGACTTTTGCCTACAATCCAAGGCTTCAAAATCTTTTTTGCTTCTTGGTGGTGGCATTATTCACCATGTTTTTTTTATTTTTCTACATCCTAAGGTTTTTTGGGTTCTTTTTGGTTTTTTTTTTTGAAGTTAGTTGAGAACTTAAACGAGTTTTGAAACGCTTCTAGTCCCAAGACTTTGTGACCTAAAATTTGTGAATTTAAGTTATGCTCAAAAATGTTTGTGGTATGTCTTGCTGAAATTCTAAACGATCAAATTAATAAACAATGCAATTATTAATTTTACTCCTTTATTTTCTATAAAATCATATTAGATGTTGGTATCTACGTCCGCCCAACGAATCACAATGTCACGTGACATACGTTTTAAGGAAAATGTAAAAAAAATCTATCTCGTCCGTCACTGCTCCTTTGCCTCCCTCTCTCCCCTCGTCTCCTCCTGCTCTCCCTCTCTTGCTCTCTCTCTTCCTCTCTTTCTCTCTCAGTTTTACCACCCCCCTTCGCTCAATCCAACCCCTTCCACACAGCTGCCTACTACTCCTATGTCCCCACCTCTTCCCCTCCTCGGTCTCCCGGCCGCCCTCATACGAGTTTGGACAACAACCCTTCAACTCCTCCCTCCCCGCCTCCTTCCCACCATCAAGCAGCTCCTCCCTCCCTCCTCCCCTTCTATATTCTACTCTTCCTAAATTGCGCCGCAGATCTCTTTTAGCGTTAGGGATCTATTACTGTAATGTGGTATTAGATTTTAAAATACTAATTTAGACAAGGGGACTTGGCAGATTGTAGTCTACGTCCTTTAAAAGTCTTGTTAGCGCTAATTTTGTGATTTTTGGCCAAAAAAAATATTATTACCTCTAATAACAATGGGCAGTGTAGTGAGAGACGTCCTTCTCTTTGTGTCCAAGAATCCGCCGGTGCTTGTTTCTCGGTATTGGCCATCTTTCCCGCCAAATGCCCCAAATTTTAACTTTAACTAATGTTTCGGAACTTAAGCACCCGAAATCCACAGTCAGAAGGCTTTTAACGGTTGCCTCCCTTCAAAAAACAATATTTGGACCCAATGCCCTCTTTTCTCGAACTGAAATACCGTCAGGTCTCCATGGGTCTTGAGACCAAAACTATTCTCCGACAGCACTCTTTAATATTCTAAAGTTGGTTTGTGACCAAGGGCTATTCTCAAGTTGATGGCCATGATTTTCATGAAATATATGGCTGCAACAATCTTTTTCGCTTCCTGGTGGTGGCATTATTCAACTTGTTTTTTTCTTCTTCTACATCCTTAGATTATTTGTTTTCCATTTGGCTTATTTTATTTAAGATAGTTGAGATCTTAAAGGAGTTTGGAGTCACATCTAGTCCCGACACGTGAATTTAAGTTATGTTCACAAATGATTGTAGTATGTATTGCTGAAATTCTAAACAATCGAAATTATGAACAATTCAATCATTCGCTTTAAATACTTGATTTTCCATAACATCTTATTACATGTTAGCATCAGCATCCATGCAACGAAACATCATATCACGGGACGTACATTTCAATGAAAAACTATTTACGCTAAAACTCCTCCTTCGTCTCTCTCTCTCTCCTTCGTCTCTCCTTCGTCTCTCTCTCCCTCTCTCTCTCTCTCTCTCACTCTCCCTCTCTCTCTCTCTCTCTCTCCTTCGTCTCCCTCTCTCTCCTTCGCCTCTCCTTCGTCTCTCTCTCTCTCCTTCGTCTCTCCTTCGTCTCTCTCTCCC
>JBBHKE010002689.1:173462-219641 GCA_037447655.1 Zygnema cylindricum | reverse complement strand
GTCTTTCTCGAAAGAGATATTGGTGAGATAATGATTTCAAATTCAGGGGAGATCCAAGATAAGAGAGCAACCGAATACCTCACATATTCCTATGGACTTCGAGGAGACAGAAGTGGAAGAACCGAACCCTACTTCCATTTATAGGGGAGACCATGAGATAGTAAGGAGAAACCAAAGACATCCCTCTATTTTAGCTTCAAAGTTTGAGGGAGGAAGGAGCAGGAAAACGATAGAAGAGAAACAAGCTGCTCGTAAGGTAACTAAGCTATCCCATCCTGATGAGCCTCAGTCATACTTGGAGGCAGTGAACTGCTCAGAAAAGGACATATGGATTAGAGCCTTAAATGATGAGATGGCTTCCATCATAGAAGCAAATACTTGGGAGCTAGCAGAATGTCCTCTAGACAGGAAACCTATTGGCTGTAAATGGGTATTTAAACTAATACTGAACCCAAATAATACGATTGAAAGATATAAGACTCCTTTGGTAGCAAATGGGTTCACCCAAAAGGAGGGGATTGACTATGAGGAGACGTTTGCTTGAGTTGTTCAGTTCCCATAAGTAAGGATTCTCCTCAGTCCAGTAGCATTGGGAAACATGGAGATACATCAGATGGACATTAAGACCGCCTTCCTCAATGGTGAGTTAGAGGAAGAAATCTTCATGAGGCAACCGGAGGGGTTTGTGGAGAATGGGGAAGAGAGCAAAGTCTGCAGGCTCATAAAGTCCTTATATGGACTTAAGCAGACTCTCCGACAGTGGAATAAGAAACTAGATGAGTTTCTTATTGGTCTGGGATATATCCGTATCAGTTCTAACCATTCTATCTATATGTTTGAAGATGAGGATGGTGTGATCTTTATTGCAATCTATGTGGATGATCTGCTCGTTTTAAGTAAGTCTTTGGAAAACATCGATAAGTTGAAGAAATATCTTAGAAGCAGATTTGACATGAAGGATTTAGGGGAGGCAAGATATATTTTGGGAACTCAAATGGAAAGAGATAGGGGGAAAAGGATCATAAGACTCACTCAGAACGAAACAATAAGAAATATGCTTCAAAAATTCCAGATGGAGAAAGCAAACAGTTGTACCACTCCCATAGACTTGAAGAAAGTAAGTGATGGGAGTGTAGAAAGAGTTGTGATAATCTTAGATGGTCAGATGAGTCTAGAGGAGAGAGAATTTTTGAAGTCTATTCCTTATAGACAGGACGTAGGAAGTTTGATCTACTTTATGAACTGTACAAGGCCAGACATAGCGGCAGCGGTAGGAGTCCTCATTATGAGTCTTAACGTTCCTAGGAAGAGAGATTGGGAGGCAGCCAAGAGAGTCATGAGATATCTAGTGGGAACCAGAGTGTTATGGTTGCATTTGGGAGGGGAGCACAATAATGTCACTACTTGGAGTGCTGCCAGTTATGGAGGTGCACCTATAAGAAGATGCACTTCTGGATAAGTATTGTATGTGGGGGAAGGTGCTTGCTGTTAGAGCAGTAAGCAACAAAAGGTGATTGCTCAGTCTACTAGGGAGGTTGAGTATATGGCCTCTTGTTCTGTTGTGAAAGAATTAATGTGGGTCAAGTCCTTGTTGCAAGAACTGGGGTAAATGACAGAGGGAGTGCATGAAGTTTTTTGTGATAATCAGGCTGTCATTGCTATTGTAGCCAATCCAAAACATCATTTCAAAGCTAAACATATGGACATAATATTGAGCTTTGTGAGGGAGAAAGTTGATAAAAAAATGGCAAATCTTGTGTATAGATCTGATGAAGAAATGGTGGCTGATATGATGACAAAACATGTGCCCTCTCCCAAATTAAAATATTGCAGAGAAAAATGTGGACTAATAGAAAAGTGAAAATTAGACTAGAAAACAAGGGGAGTGTTGAAAATCGCTAGATTTATAGGATATTTTCTAGGTCTAAAATAAAATAAAAGAGCAGGCAGTCTGCTTTCACCTTTCCTCTCTATCCCCTATACTTGTTGTAGTCACTGGAGGAGAGAGAGAGAGAGAAAGAAATCCATGGTTGCCTCAGTCTAATAAGCAGAACTGAAGAGTGATTTATGTCACTCTTAACAAAAGGTTGAGTTCGGCAGGACTCGAACACCCGATCGGCAGTACGAGGCGTAGCCGTCAACTCTAACCGGTCTGTCGTAGAAGTTCGTTAAAGTATATAGGGTATGATTAATATTTAAACTATGTTACGATCTTCAAACCGATTAACAGAAATACAAATGAAAAGACATAGAACTAGCTATATACACTGCGAACATAATACCGCACGAAACAAATGAATCACACATTTGTTTCGACGGTCAAGATTGAATGCCTACTTTTATCCAACGGCAGACATCATCACCGAGATCCCGGAATTGTCACTTTGGCGTTTTGTGACATGGCATGACCTGGCGCCACGTGGAGAAATAACATTTGGTCGTGGGAATTACGATGAACATACGGACGAGTGAAAAGTGGACACGCGTCCGCTTAATGGCCTTGTCGTACAGAGGCCGTATAGAAAGTATATTGGTGGTAGTACTTTCTTGTACTGTACAGTGATATGATTCGTTCGTACAGTCAGTAAAGAGGGGTTGTGAGAGGGAACTAGGACTTAGAAAAATCTGGTAGATAGTCCTCTCTCTCTTTGAGAGTTTGTATAAAATTGGCATCTTTGCCACCCCATAACTTATTGCCTGGTTGGGCGTTTTTAGAGATTCTTTTTCCTACGGACTCAGAGGAGTCCAAGCTGCACACGAGTGTAGTCAGATTGTCAACTTGTTTGCTTTAGTAGTGGTTGCCATTGGATGTGGGTTAGTTAACAACTATCTAGAGGCTTCTTGAATTGTGTAGTCTAATGGAAGACACAGAATTGCATTTATCTCCTTGGGCATTCCCATCGAGGACACTTTGGTGAGAGTGGTATTGGGATCAAAAGGAGTAGGCACTGAATTGCAATCGCACAAGTCAAAATGCTCAAGAAGATCAAAAATGTAGTGCTCTTGACTCATTTGCGAAATGCGTACAGACCTTTGACGTAAAATAGTGATGCCTAAGCAATAGTCAAGATCGCCTAAATCGGTCATAAGCCAATAGGATGAGAGGATGCCTTTGACTTGATGAATAGAGGACTTACTACAACCTGTGAGAATTCAATCATCTACGTAAATAATAATGATGATTAATTGGTCACCTGTACCTCTAATATAAATCCCATGATCTGCACTGATTTCCCTAAATCCTTCTTTGATTAATATTGCGACAACGGTTTGATGCCAAACTCTAGGTGTTTGTTTAAGACCATAAATAGACTTACGTAAATGACAAACAAGGGTTTCGGTTCAAAAATAGTGTAACCAGGTGGTTGTTCCATAAATATATCTTTTGCAAGACTACCATGAAGAAAAGTAGTTTTGACGTCGAGTTGTTGTAATTCCCAATCATGAAAAGCTGCGATGGACAAAATTGTACGGATGGAGTCAAGTTTTGCGACAGGTGCAAAAGTCTCATTGTAGTCAATGCCCTCTGTCTGTAAGTAGCCTTTTGCAATGAGTCGTGTCTTGTAACGGTCGATAGTACGATCTGCCAATCGTTTAATCTTGAAGACCCACTTGAAACTAATCGCACGATGGTTTGGTGAAAGAGTACAAAGCGTCCAAGCATTGTTTGTCATCAATGCGTCTTACTCTTGCATAGCAGCAAGCCTCCACATGCCAGCATCAAGGCGCTTGAATGCGACATTTAATGTGGGTAGATCTTTGACGTCGCCAGGTTGGCGTGAACAAGATTTTTGAGAATTTTCTACCTCGGTTGTGAAAGGCTCGTACTTTGACGTACGACAAGTTTTTCGGCAAGTGGGGTTAACGGCGTAATTGTTGTTTTGAAAAGTCAGTTTCGTGCGTACGAGACAGTTCGAACATAATTACTTAATGGATTTAATATAGAGGTTTGAATTGTTTCACAGATTGGGGGAGCAAACGTACAGATATATTTAAAGTGACGTAAATGACTCATTAAGTGGAGTGAACAAGCATTGACAAATGGACGGCAGATCGCGAAGCGATCCGATGTGTAATAAACGAAATGTTAAAATAGGCGTCGCCGGTACGGCGGAGCTGCGACGCAGTTAACTCAACGCAGCTGCGGTTATCTTTACATGATCCGTAGTGACAGCGCACTTGACGCAGCAGCGGGTAATATGAATAGAATAGATTCCGAGTAATGATGATTTTTCGGTATCTTAGTAGTTGCTTAGCGGAAGCTTGGTTTCTGACATACGAAGATTGCGGAGATGTCGGTGTAAATATTATGTACAACAGAGGTTTGTCCTTTTGGGCTAATTAGTTTATTAGAGTAGAAACAATATGGCTGGTATACCTCCATACATTCGGTAGTGAACTCTTTGAGTATAACTTGCAGGACTTAGATTATTTTATGTATCGCAGTCAAGTATTATCAAAGCAATGGCAAACTGTTTTCTGTATCTTTGACCTGTTGGTGTGATCACTCTGTTTGGTGCTTTCATTTGAAACTTTGTGGAGTTATTCTATGTTATAGAATATATTTGAGTGTGAAGTTTCATTCTGTTCAGTGTTCTCTCTAATATAGTTTTATTCTATTCTGTTATCTCTGTAATATTTTGTGTGAGGTCTAAGTGGTTAGTTTGTGAAGCTGTCAACTGTTTTTATGAAACTCTCGACCTTATATCTTCTAGATTCCTCGATGAATTTGGCTTTAACTTTGGTAGCTTACATTTTCTATAGTATACTGCCTATTGGTGCAGTTTGAGGGTATTTTATTTATTGTGGAGTAATCTGTGCTGTCTGAAACACAGCTGTTTGAGGGGTAGTCTGTGGTGCTTCTGAGAGTAATCCATGGCCGAAATAGGCTATGGACAACAGTAGTTATGACTGAATTAGGATAAGCACATGCCGGCGACGTAACCTCTAAAGGACGTGGCATTTGTCGATAGAAGAACCGAAGCGTCACCAGAGACAGGAAAATTTGTCCCGTCCAAGACAGTCGCGTCATCAACAACAGGTCGTACAACGATATGAATATTTGTCAGGGCCAGGTTCATCGCGTCATCAGCAACAAGTCGTATAGTGAGAGGTGAAGCGCCGGAAATCGTGGAGCGTACTAGGGAAAATTCTTCGCCGGAATTGGATGAAGAGACAAAATCTGTGGAAAGAGGAAAAACTGTAGAAATAGGGAAAATGTGAAGGTTTAAAGGGGGCGTATTTTCGATGGGGTTAAAGGGGGCATTAGCAAGGTGGTAATAGAATTAGAGGGGAGAGTTTCGTAAGGAGGGAATAAACTAGGTAAACGAGTGATGAGGAATTCGGGTACAACGGTACATATAAGGGGAATCTCATGAAAAAAAACATCACGAGTGGTGACAATGCGGTTAGAAGAGGGGCACCAAATACGATATGCTTTCGAATTCGGGGAATATCCCAAAAAAAATCCTCGCATAGCTCAAGGACCTAATTTACTATTGGAAGGGGGAAGGATTTTGAAGTATGATTCGCACCAAAAAATGCAAAAATGAGAGACATCCAGTTTTGTCCCATGCCACGCTTCAAAAGGAGTTTAGTTAAAAATAGAAGAGGTATGTACAGAATGGGAGCAGAGTGGAAAAGTTGCGGTAGTTGCGATGTCAAAGCAGCGCAGCTGCGATGTCAGACTAGCGCATTATAGCAGCATAGCAACGCAACTTAGCAGCATAGTAACGTAGCAAAATGTAGAGTGCATTGTATAGTTCTAGAACCTAGTGTGGAAAGGATGCAATTAATAAAGTGTGTCCAAGTGTACATAGTTGACCAGCTGTAGTACCGCATTAACCGGCAAGTAGCTAGTTTAAATATTGAGTAGATTTAGTAAATAGACACTCGTTTTGGGAGTAGACTTCAGACAGCGAGCAGGCAATCTTGTATTCTCTTCCTGATTGATAAAGCCCCAGTTTTTTGTTGTATACACTGTGTAGCTTTACTGTTGCTACGAGTGAATCTTTGGGAATATTCTGCTATACATCTTAGACGTGGTGTCTAGGTTACTCATTTTACATCGGTATCGGAGCCATTCCTCGTGACTCGACAGTTTGGAAGGTCACGGTGTCTCCACAACTGATATGTTGGAGCGAGTCCTATGGGAATTGGAGAACGTCAAATTGTAGAACGCTCACTTGAGTGACACCGTCGCAACTTTGGAAAATCGTCTTGGTGAACGAGCACACGAAAGCACAGTGAGAGATTTGAGGAGACCAAAGTTGAGATTGCCCGATGAGTACGACCTTCCCAAACCCAAGAATCTCGATGCGTGGTTTTTTTCGGTTGTGAACTATCTGGAGAATTTCCCCAGCCTGTCCGATCGCGATAAGATTAACTATGCAGGAGGTTTACTGAAGGGGGAAGCAGGAGCGGGGTGGAGGGCAATGGTGAAAGACGGCGAGGTACCCGCTAATTGGACCTTGTTTGTCCGTTCTCTTCGTGACTCCGGCAACTCGTGAACACGCAACGCAAGATAGGAATTTTTGCGCTGAGACAAGGCACTCCGTATTGAGATACACGCAACGATTCTTAGAGGCAAGGTTCGATTCCAACGATCTGAGGACGAAGCCGCTGACGATATGTTTAGCTCAAGGCTTCAATCCGACAAGATGTGGCATGGCTCACCGGAAACAACGTCTCGTAGCCTTTCTCGGTCCAATTTATGGAACGCACAATTCAATTGACTTCACCTCCCTAGGTCATACCATTTTGGATCGAGTAGAACGAAGGTTTGAAGGATGATGGTCGACCCCATGAGTCGGGAGCAATAAGGAGAGGACCTTCGGTCAACGAATTAAAAGAAAGAAGAAGACCAGTAGGAAGAAGACCAATGACTTGTCCCCCGAGGAGCTCCAGAAGAGGAGGCAAAATGGATTATGCTTCCAGTGTGGTTCCCCTGACCATATGGCTAGAGAATGCCCAAGGAGAAAAGACTCCAGAAAAGGCAAACTCAATGTCATGAGATTAGTTGGAAAAGGTGGAGACCCCTTCGTTTTTCAAGGAAAGATTGGGGGTAGCGTAACTAGCTTCATGGTTCACTCTGGAGTGTTGGGAAATTTCATCAACGAGAAGAGGGTGAAGAAGTTGAAGTTGCCTCTCATAGTTGTTCCAGATTAGCAATCGGTCCAATTAGCCGATGGCACCTCTATAGGGATCACTCATTGCACACCTCGAATGCGAATAGTTTGGTGAACTCTCATTGGTATGAGACACTCCGTGTATTACCGCTCGGGGATCATGAGGTAATCTCGGGGAAGCCGTGGCTTCAAAAGTGGAATTCAATCATTGATTGGAGGAAGAAGGTATATAAGGGTCAGGAAAGACAAAAAAGAGTATGAGGTAAACATCGGAGTGGCTGGTAAAGGTCTGGAAGAGGGACGCTTGCTTTCGGCTTTACAGCTTAACAGGGCACTCAAGAAAGGGGAAACAATTGGAATGGCGGTCGTACAACCCATGGAGGAGGTCCCGAAGGAGTGGACAACAAAGGATCCCGACTTCGACTCCCAAAGAGGTGACGATGCAAGAAAGACTTCCATTAAGGCTTAGGAAGTCGTGACAAAACTTCTCGAAGAATATCCTGATGTTTTTCCCCCGAAACTCCTGGAAGGTTTACCTCCGAAACGCGACGTACACCACAAAATAGAACTTGTCTCGGGGGCAGTGCCCCCGACCAACAGGATGTATAAGATGAGTTATACCAAGTTAGATGAACTTAAAAAACAACTTTCGGAGTTGGTCGAGGCCGGAGCCATTGAACCGAGCAAGTCACCTTATGGAGTCCCCGTTCTTTTTGTGTCCAAGAAAGATGAAGGTTTTCGTATGTGTGTGGACTACCGAGCGCTAAATAAATTAACCATCAAAAACGCATACCCCCCTTCCCAAGATCAATGAATTATTAGACAGACTCAAGGGTGTTAGGTATTTCTCTAAGATAGACCTGCGTAGTGGATACCACCAGTTTCGGGTTGCGGAGGAGGATGTGGAGAAAACTGCGTTGAGGACACGATACAGTCGCGTCTTGTCATTTTTAATTCCTAGTCATGTCGTTTGGATTGACTAATGCCCCCGCTACCTTTATGTATTTGATGAATTCTATCTTCGGCATTATCTGGACGCATTCGTAATAGTGTTCTTGGACGACATCCTAGTGTATAGTGAAACACTAGAGGACCATGTCAATCACCTGAAAACTGTGATACTAATCCTAAGGGAGAATAAGTTGTACGCCAAAATGAGTAAATGTGAGTTTTTGAAGGAAGAGATGGCGTTTTTGGGCCATGTGGTCAGTCGGAATGGAATCGCGGTAGATCCCAGCAAAACTAAGGCAGCCAAGGAGTGGCCACAACCGCAGAATATCACGGAGTTGAGGAGCTTCCTTGGGTTATGCTCCTACTACCGACGGTTCGTGGAGGGATTCGCAAAAATCGCCACACCACTCACGGATTTGCTCAAAAATGACGTGGCTTATGAGTGGAAGACAGTAGAAGAGGCTGCCTTTAACATGCTAAAAGAGCGGTTGGTTACAGCCCCTGTGTTAGCGGTTCCCAATCCGGAGTTACCTTGGACAATAATCACTGACGTGAGTGATACGGCTATTGGAGCAATCCTTATGCAAGATCACGGAAGAGGTCTACAACCCATCGCCTATGTAAGTCGTAAACTTAAGGTGGCGGAACTTAATTGGGCAACTCACGAGAAGAAAACGATAGCCATCATTAATGCGTTGGAAGTTTGGAAGTGTTACGATCAAGGGGAGCCGATCACGGTGATTACTAACCACAATGCGTTACAGTATCTGCAAACACTACCGAAGTTATCCAAGAAACAGGCTAGATGGATGACATTCTTACAAATTTTCGGACGAAAGTTAACCATCGAATACAAACCCGGTAAAAAAAATCATGTCGATGCGTTGTCAAGGAGATCAGGTGTTGATGCGCTGACCGCGTCAGATCTATCGCAACTATTACAGTAATTCAGGGATGAATCGGTGAAAGCAGATAGTATCGCAGCCGACAAACTTTACGACCAAAAAGTCAACACTGTCACGAGTACGGTGCAAGTGGACGAAAGGTGGCTAGACCGAATTAAGGCGGCATACTTAGACGACGACACAATTGCAAAACTCGTCAAAGGAAAAATATTGGTTCAAACTGCCAACGGCATGCAGCGGTACAAACCGAGTAAGACAACCCGATTGTATATTTCAACAAATCAAGAGTTACGACATACTATCCTTCAACTAAGCCACGACGAATGCCTCAGCGGAGACTTCTTGAAACTGTGAGACCTCCGTTGGCCCTCAGAGTATGCAAATCCAAAAGAAGCTAATCTAGATAGTGCCGACTCCAAGTTGATATAAACCCAAGTGACTGACCCCTTGACAGTCAGAACCCCAATATAGATTCACCCCTGTGAAATAACACTTTCTGTGTGCTCAGTTCTACCACAGAATGCAAAGTTAGAATATGAGATTTGGACACATTCACCCACTTTGACTTTCCCTTAGAAATGCAGCCACCCTGGCAGACAAAAACTCTGACCGACTACACCCCTGTGTAGCTTGGACTCCCCTGAGTCCGCAGCAAAAAGAATCACTGAAAATGGTCAAGTAAATTGATAGTTATGGCTGCCCAAAGTTTGCCATTTATACAGGGTGCTCTCTGGGAGAGGCAGTGCCTATCCAAAATTTATCGAAGTCCTATCTCCCTCTAAAACTCTATCTACTGAAGTACAGCACCAATTAAAACACTGTGTCGTAACAGAAAAGTACAGGTGCCGGTGTACTTTATGTACGGCCATAGTACGACATGGCCAAAATGTTGACACGTGTCATATCCGGATTCGTTTTCGTAATCCCCGGAGTTGCCGCAATCTAATGTAGTGTTGCCACGTGTCACTCAATGTGGCGGTGATGGCAAACCGCCAAAATCATACTCCACGATCTCGGCATCCTTCGCGGCTGTCCGATCAAATTTGGATTTCAATCGTGGACGTCATAAATACTTGCGCGGTATTCTTTCCGGCGTCAAACAAACTGCGCGGTATTTATTTCGTATCCGTACCGTACGTCGTACTTTACACAACTGTTTCTATGCAGTATGCATATAGTTCTAGTTAAATGAATTAGTCTTATTGTAGCTGTTTATATTAATAACATACCCCGTATACTCTATCATATAATTTAGACTATCTGGATAAGGTTACCGGTTGTTGCAGGTGTGACGAATGGCAAGTACCAGGACCAAATCCTGGCTCCGTCAAAACTCCCTTTTAGAGAAAACCTTATAAAACAACTACCTGTCTCTCTCTAGATAGCACAGGCAGCCATGGCTAACTCCTCCTCTAGTCTTCAGTGACTGCGACAAGTGTGGGGACTTGAGTGAGGAGTTAGAGGCAGGCTGTCAATATCTACTATTTTGCTTTTTTTTTTGGCAATCTCTAGACCTAGAAAATACTTGAATTCCAACACTCCCCTTATTTTCTAGTCTATTTTTCTTTCAACTTCCACAAACAAGTAAACAAACATCACCTCCCCTTTTTCCTTTTCTTTTTCCTTTTTCCTTTTCCTTTCATAAAACTTAAGTATTTAACACAGTGCATTAAATGAACTGAAATGATAATTGCATTACACATTTTATTTAGCATCCCACTTTTCATAAATCCAAGCAAAGATTTTTTACACTTCATCACTCTTTTATCCACACACAAACCGATTTCCCTCTTGCGATCCAAACAGCCAGCCCCATCTCCAATCTGCAACATACATCCAAGTGCTAACCCTTTTACAGGCACATCTTCACAAGTGACATCACACCAAGTAGTGATGTCAAATCCATCCACCCCCAAATATTCCCAAAAAACACTAGTCCCCACTAAGTTCCTCATAAGATCTACATCTTTCGTACTCATATTTTTATCCATGATTATTACCCCATTTTTTGAACTTCCCTCACTCTCTCCCATGGAATTCTTTCCACTATTACTTTCTAATTTAATTCCCAATAAATATTTATTCTCCCCTAAACCTTTAATCAAATATTTCTCTTCTCCCCTATCCTTTAAAACCTCTTCGAGTTTCACTTCTCCCCTTTCCTCGGAATCCGTTGAAGTCTCCCTTTCCGACCACTTATCTGTTTCCCTATTATCTAAAAATTATCCTGATTAATTTTATCTTTCCCGTTTTCACTTATGGATCCTAGAACTGACTTTCTCATTTCTAAGTCATACACTCTACACTCCTCGACATCCTCAAGTACCTCCTCTCTCTTTACTTCCCTTATACCTTCAAAAGCACACTGTTGCCTTCGTGCAATTACTGTGTGTTTTTCTCTCTTCTTCGTACTACTAATCCGGAGAAGCTCAAAAAAATCTTCATCCTCTTTCTCCTCTTCCCCTTCTTCCTCCTCATCCACATTCCAACTTCTAAGTTTTTCCAAACAAGGGCATTCCTCCATATAATGACCCGGTTCCCTACAAAAGAAGCAAACCCCCTTTTTCAAAGCTCCCCTTTCTTTTCCTCTCCCTCTCTTTCCACCAAAGTGCCGATAAGGTTTACCTTTGTCTTTCTTTCTCTCATCGCGCTTCCGCTCGTCACCACCGTTCCTCTCATCACGCTTCCGCTCGTCACCACCATTCCTCTCATCACGCTTCCGCCAATCACCACCAGCTGAAAATGCATTGACCCTGTCCCTTCCCCTACGAAGCTCCAAAGTGCTTTCCCTCACAAGAATTATCCCCATGGTAAAGCTCCAAGTCCATGAGGAGCCATCCATTGCTTGCATACGACAAATGATGTTTTCGTACTCATCAGGGAGTTTCATAAGTAGTGTATTAATCTTACTCTCCTCAAATTCTACATATTTCGCACTAGTAAGCTCAACATATAACGCAGCAATATCATTGCAAAACTCTATCATGCTACCGCCTTTATAAACGTAGGCCTCTATTTCCTGTTTTACTAATTGCTGCCTCTGAATAGTCTTACTCTTATAAATCAGAATTAGTGCTTCCCATATCTGTGAAGACTTGGTTAGACTTAAAATACTGATAGCTATCGACTTAGACACTTATCTAAGTATGAGATGTTTTGCTATAGTGTTTTTGTATTCCCATATTTTTTTGTCATTTTCTTCAGTTTTAATCCCTACATGTGGTACCATAGCTGAGAGCCTAGCTCCCCTCACCATAGGTGTCCCTTTTTCCTTCTCCCCTATTTCCCCATCCACGGAAAGATTTTTCCCTTCACCTTCCGTTGCATCTGAACTCCGGTTGATATTCTGGGCAGCCTCAGATGAATCTCCATAGTAAGCTCCTCCAAAGCCAGGTGGCGGACATCTCACTTGTCCTGAAACAATTCCCCATAAGTGCTTCTCGAAAAGCAATCCCGCCATTGTAAACTCCCAATAAGTGAAGTCTTTTCCATCGAACATAGGCATCCTAGATGGTGGGCCCATAACCTGAAACTCTGAGACCTCCATTGGCCCTCAGAGTATGCAGATCCAAAAGAAGCTAATCTAGATAGTGCCGACTCCAAGTTGATATAAACCCAAGTGACTGACCCCTTGACAGTCAGAACCCCATTATAGATTCACCCCTGTGAAATAACACTTTCTGTGTGCTCAGTTCTACCACAGAATGCAAAGTTAGAATATGAGATTAAGACACATTCACCCACTTTGACTTTCCCTTAGAAATGTAGCCACCCTGGCAGACAAAAACTCTGACCGGCTACACCCCTGTGTAGCCTGGACTCCCCTAAGTCTGCAGCAAAAAAAATCACTGAAAATGGTCAAGTAAATTGATAGTTATGGTTGCCCAAAGTTAGCCATTTATACAAGGTGCTCTCTTAGAGAGAGGGTCCTATCTGCAAAAATTTTCGAAGTCCTATCTCCCTCTAAAACTCTATCTACTGAAGTACGGCACCAATTAAAACACTGTGTCGTAACAGAAAAGTACAGGTGCCGGTGTACTTTATGTACGGCCATAGTACGACATGGCCAAAATGTTGACACGTGTCATATCCGGATTCGTTTTCGTAATCCCCGGAGTTGCCGCAATCTAATGTAGTGTTGCCACGTGTCACTCAATGTGGCGGTGATGGCAAACCGCCAAAATCGTACTCCACGATCTCGGCATCCTTCGCGGCTGTCCGATCAAATTTGGATTTCAATCGTGGACGTCATAAATACTTGCGCGGTATTCTTTCCGGCGTCAAACAAACTGCGCGGTATTTATTTCGTATCCGTACCGTACGTCGTACTTTACACAACTGTTTCTATGCAGTATGCATATAGTTCTAGTTAAATGAATTAGTCTTATTGTAGCTGTTTATATTAATAACATACCCCGTATACTCTATCATATAATTTAGACTATCTGGATAAGGTTACCGGCTGTTGCGGGTGTGACGAATGGCAGGTACCAGGACCAAATCCTGGCTCTGTCAAAACTCCCTTTTAGAGAAAACCTTATAAAACAACTGCCTGTCTCTCTCTAGACAGCACAGGCAGCCATGGCTAACTCCTCCTCTAGTCTTCAGTGACTGCGACAAGTGTGGGGACTTGAGTGAGGAGTTAGAGGCAGGCTGTCAATATCTACTATTTTGCTTTTTATTTTGCAATCTCTAGACCTATAAAATACTTGAATTCCAACACTTTTGGGGAGACAAAATTATTGCACGAATTGCTGAAGTGTACTATTGGCCAAACATGACAAAAGATGTTGCGGAGTATGTCCAAAACTGTGACTCTTCGCGTGAATAAACGGATCCACAGTCGTCAAGGACTCTTGCAACCCCTCCCTACACCATCCGTCCCTTTGGAAGCAATCTCGATGGATTTTATCGTCGTTGTTCTAGTAACATCGGATGGCTACGACCCCATTTATGTTGTCGTTGAGTATCTTACGAAGATGGCTCATTTCCTCCCCACAAAAACCACGGCTACGGCTTGAGATGTCGCGGATCTCTTCTTCCGTGAGATATTATGTCACCACGGCCTTCTTAAAAAGATTTTCAGTGACCGCGACCGCAAATTCGTTAGCCACTTCTGGAGGAATTTGTTTGCTATCTGCGGGACACAATTGGCTATGTCCACCGCCTATCACCCTCAAACTGATAGACAAACGGAGAGAATGAACAGGACATTAGAGGAAGCTCCGCAAGCGTACGTGTCGGTACACCTGACAGATTGGGCGAAACATCTTACGGCGATTGAAGTTGCATACAACAGTGCAGTTCATTCTTCCACGAATGCTACACTCTTCTTTCTCAAAAACCGACAGTCAACCCTTCCCCAAAATCTGATTGCAACCGACTGTAGCACACCTGCCGCAGTGGACTTTACGAAAACGTTGCGTACCAATTTAGAAAAACCGGCGACCGTCCTGCAACAAGCAAAGAGTCCTCAAAAATCTACAGCCAACACTCATAGATAGGACATTAACTTTCATGTTGGGGACAGAGTAAGACTGAATATGGCAAACCTCTCCATCCCCCATGCACTCTCTACAAGTTGGCAGCGAGATTTACGAGACCATTTACCATACTCTCCAAGGTCAATGCGGTTGCGTATAAACTAGACATTCTACCGGAATGGAAAATACATGATGTCTTTCATATGTCCCTTCTTAAGCCATTCCGAAATCCCGATTCAATGTTCCCAAATCGGCTTCGCAATACACCTCTTCCCCATGTTCAAAATACCCTGGATGAATATGAGGCAGAAGAGATCCTCCACTCCCGCGAATTACGACAAGGGAGGTCGCATACAACTCAGTACTTGGTTCGATGGAAAGGTTACAATGCTGAAGACAATTCTTCGATTGATGAAAATGATCTTCACACCCCAAAATTACAGCGCCGATTTCAGCAAAGTGCGGACACTTAGCTTAAGCGAAGGGGCAGCCAGAACGGACGCCTACGAAAAACGAATCGCAATGTCGCAACCGTCGCAGTCATCTTGGGTTTGAACAACGAAAGGCAACAGCGCTGACGAAAGTCCGCAGCGCTATCGACGCGCAACCACGGTATCGCAGAATAGTAGCTACGTTG
Source organism: Zygnema cylindricum (assembly GCA_037447655.1). Classification (NCBI taxonomy): domain Eukaryota; kingdom Viridiplantae; phylum Streptophyta; class Zygnematophyceae; order Zygnematales; family Zygnemataceae; genus Zygnema; species Zygnema cylindricum. Next base: position 204,538 of record JBBHKE010002689.1, on the reverse strand, counting down.
TCAGAGTATCGCAGCATCGCGGCTGCGCTGACAGAGGATCGCAACAGCGAAATTGTGAATCGCAACGTTGGCGACGTTGAACCTGTGATATCGTCGCAGTCTCGAAATCGGCGAAGTTTTGAACTCTGCGATACCCTCAAACATTGCGACGCATGAAAAGTTTCGATGATGAAACTTCCAAAACCCCCCACTAAAGCCGCCATCAGCCCTAATATCAAACCAAATAGTAGCACTCTTGAGAACCTCTCGCTTCATACAAACTGCCTACCTGCACTTATCAATTTACCGGAACTCTCCACTACAATAGCGTCCATGTCGTCATCATCCTCTTCACCACCAAAAAGGAGGAGACTAGTGCGGAAGGGAAATGAGGATATGCTTATCGGGACAGACTTCGGGTCCAAGCCGAAGCCATGGTAAAAGCGGACCAGAGTATAACAGTGACGGAGAAAGGGGAAAAGGTAGAAGCGGCTTTTGGCAAGAAGGACACAAGTGGAAGCACGGGAGGGGAAGGATCAGAAAATTCGCAAGACCCAAAGTATTTCCCACTCTGAGAAGGTGAGCGTGAGGAGGAAGAGGATCACGAGCTCTGAGATGCCGAAGAACCAGAGCGGGAACTGTTGTTTTTTAAATGTTAGTTTCGTACTTACACCACATTTTGTGAGCACGCGACGGTTCGTGCGTAGATTATTACCGGAAATGTTGTGGTGGTACAAATGGAGGTTCGAATGGATTTGTGGATTGGGGGAGTAATTGTACGATTGAAATTAAAGAGATTAATTGAGTGGCTCGAATACGTTTACAAATGGATGGCGGATCGCGAAGCGATCCAATGTGAAATTTATGAAATGTTGAATATCTACGTCGCCGATACGAAGCGTCTTATTTGGACAAGTGTACTTTATTTGCGAGAGGCGTATTTATTGCAAAGGACGCAAGTTCGGTACGGTTTAATTTCGGCAAGTGATACGTGGTACATTTGGAGGGCGGACGGCGTCCACCGATATTTCCAAAGGATTGTATTTTGATAATGTGGTATCAAGTGGACCGTACGTATGTGATGTCGGTTCATGACGTGGTTTCGTCCTCAAGTGACTAATCAAGTTGATACTCAGTACGCGGATTTTACGGAAGCGTCGATGTAAATATTTGGTTGAACATTGATGTGTCTTTTTGTGAATTAATTATTAGTGTAGATTTACTCACTTTGACATACCTTGAAGTATTCGGGTATACCGGCATTAATAGAGGTAGCTGGAAGATAGCGTACGTCTGATATGCCTCCGTACATTCAGCAGTAAGCTCTTGTATATATTTGTAGGACTTCGTCATTTTAGGACATAGGAACTTTTTGGACCAAAAAATTTTCATGGTTATTTTTGGTAATTTTATCTGAGGATTACTCTCAGATATGCAAGCGGAATTATCTGAAATTTTGCATGTGTGTTCCTATTTATATTTTTAATATTGTCACAGATTTTCAAGTCTATTGTGTGCCTGGTCTGTGTTTTACTTCATTGTGAAGTTAGTCTGTTTGATCAAAGTTAGGGCAAACTGTTTTTCTACAACTTTGACTAGATGATGTGATCAATCTATTTATTATTTTTGTCTGAAACTTTTTGAGGTCATTTTATATCCTAGATAATATTTGTAAATGTAGTTTCAGCTTGTTTTGTTAATTTTGTTGAATTCCGTGTGTATCCAAAGTACGTTGTTCTTAGGGTAGTCTGTGGTGCTTCCTAGGGTGAATCCATGGCTAGAAATGGCTGTGGACAACAAGAACCGACACCTCCACCAGAAGAGAACCATGCCTCTGATTTGGAAGTGAAAAGAGATCTTGAAAAGGAGAGTACCGCCGATGAGTATACTTCCGAGAGCTCCCAGAAGAAGGCGGAGGAGCAGTATCCTAGCAAGGATGACGTATTTGTCCTCCGACGGGAAGAAAGGGAAAGGGAGGAAGAAAGTGATAGGGAAGAAGAAATCCCCGACTATCTATTTCCTCTACCCATAGACTCCTAAAACCTCGACCTAACCTTCAGCTTTGTGAAACGATTCTACTATGACCCTGCAAAGTGGCCAACAGAGTGGCGTACTGGGAAACCCGGGGAACCACTCAACATTCTATCCGGCGTACCTTCTCACCCTGCGTGGAATGTTATGCGTACAAAGTACCTGGGGAATAATCATAAGGGTTACGTCTAGTTGAACCCTCACGTTTTGCCGTTTGTAGAGGTGGTCGAGGACTACTACCTATACCGGGTGGACTTTCCAAGGTTGCTTCAAAAAAACCACCCATGGGATATTCGCCTCCACGATATCATTTCATGGGCTAAAGTCACACCCGAGGTACGCGCACTAAAATTGGCCCGAAAGAACGCGTTGCAGAGGGCCCAAGCTGCCAAAAAACACGTTTCCTTCAAATTGAGGAATGTACCGCGGTGGGAAGCCGAGGCGGAGGAAGAAGAGGAGGAATTAGCGGGAACGACTCCAGCTTCCCCGAGTCCAATTCCGGTTGAAGCGCTACCAAAACTGCCTCGATCAGAAAAGGTAGCACCGAAGAGCGCTCCCGAGGAAAGAGACGAACATTTGAGGTGGCGAATCACCAGGCGCCGGCTGATAGCAGTCGACCATCGCACCAGTCTCATGGAAACGAGATGCGGAGACTTACAAAGCTACATGGATGACCTGCAAGATGACCACCAACAACTCCTCCGGAGGTTCGATGCGCTCCATCAAGAGTTCCAAGATTATTACAGCGAGATGGACGAAATACTGCGACAAATAGAATTTCTTTAATGAACAGCATTCAGCGGGACGCTAAATTCTTAGTGTGAGGCACTGTAAAAGGGTTACAGAATGGGAGCAGAGTGGAGAAGCTGCGGTAGTTGCGATTTCAAAACAGCGCAGCTGCGATATCAGACTAGCGCAGCATAGCAACGCAACTTAGCAGCATAGCAACGTAGCAAAATGTAGAGTTTACTGTATAGTTCTAGAACCTTGTGTGGATAAGATGCAATTAATGAAGTGTGTCCACGTGTACATAGTTGACCAGCTGTAGTACCGGATTAACTGGCAAGTAGCTAGTTTAAATAGTGAGTAGATTTAGTGAAGAGATACTCTTTTTAGAAGTAGACTTCAGACAGCAAGCGGACAATCTTGAAATCTCTTCCTGATTGATAAAGCCCCAGCTTTTCCTTGTATAAAGTGTGTAACCTTACTATTGCTACGAGTGAATCTTTGGGAATATTTCGTTGTGCATCGTAGACGTGGTGTCTAGGTTACTCATTTTAGAAGGTAGGAGAGCGATTACGAATATAAGAGGAAGTTAATAAGGCTTCCGCCCAAAAATGAAAAGTTGAGGAGGCAATATGGAGAAGAGATCAAGACATGTCAATGAGAGTGAAATTGAGACATTCGACATCACCATTTTGCTGGGGAGAATGAGGAGATGTTTTGTGATGAATAATTGTATGTGTTAGTAAAAACTAATTGGAAACAAATTCCCCCCCATTATCCGTGCTGATTGTTTTGATGCAAAACGACAAGTGATTTTCTACAAGCGCCTTGAAATGTTGGAAATGGTAAAAACCTCGCACTTATGACGCAAAAAAAAAAATGTGTAAAGCTAGAAAAGTTTAGGGTTCGATAATTACTTAAAGATGTAGACGTAGTAATTTCCATTTAACTAATGAAACGAACTGCTAGTGCATAGAACCTAATGTACTTATATAGAGTACGAAACAAATAGTACGAACATTTGTTTAGACGCTCGGTATTAAAAGTCGATTTCGATCGGATGGCCACGGCGTAAGCGGACTTTCCAAAATGGTCGTTTTGGCGGTTTTCGGTCATCACCACACCGAATGACACGTGGCGACATCTCATTGATTTGCGGAATCTCCGCAAAGCTTCACTGCAAGTCCGCATGTGATAGGCGTCACCTATATGGTCATGTTGTACAGGAGTCGTACAAAAAGTACTCTGGCACGTGTACCTTTCTGTACTGTACAGTCATCTGATTGGTTCGTACTTCAGTAGTAGAGGGTTTAGAGAGGGATCTAGGACTTAGAAAAAATTAATCTAGCCGCCTCTCTCTCGGAGAGCTCCTGTACAAAAGGTCAACTTTGACCATTGATAATTTAGGGCTCAAGGGAGCAAATTAAGCCATTCTTTTTGCTATCGACTCAGAGGAGCCTTGCCATCACAAGGGTGAAGCTGGTTAGGGTTGTTTTCTGTCAGGGTGGCAGATATACTTGCTCAAACTCCAAGGTGTCAAGGTTATATTAGAAACTTCGTGTAAGCTATTCTCTCTGAGGACTCATCGAGGTCTCACAATTTCATACATCACTATGAATGAGATCACCGGAGCCAAATAGCGAGAAGAAGAAAATGGAAAAGGTAAACGAGGCATTTTCGAAGAATACAACCATGACAAAAGTCAAACTTGTTTTCAGTAAAATTATCAATGCCATTTACAAGCCCTTTTCCAAAAGAAGCTAGAGTAGCACCATTAAAATGGTCGTATCGAAGATGCCATGTCAAAAAAGAGGAAGAAGATGGAAAATGAGCTAATGAAGCATGAGCAATACTATAAATAATAAATAAAAGATATAAATTGCCCATTCTAATGCCATTACCAATGAGATCTTTAGTGGAGGAAAAGAATTGAACGTTGGATTCAGTGATGACAACAAAAGTCCCATGGCGCAAAGCCCAACTAGGCGAAAAATATTCTTCTTGAGGTCAGGTACGAAATAAACTTTGTCAAAGATGATTGGACGAGAGGCGTGTGAACCGGAATAAATTTGCACCTGTCCAACGAGAGTGGAGGCTAGAATCATATTATTACCCAAATAGAAGCGTAGAGTGTTGAAATTGATAGATTTCTAGAGTATTTTCTAGGTGAAATATGTTAGTATAAAAAGAAAAGGACAGACAGTCTGCCTCCACCTCCTCTCTCTAGCCCCCATACTTGTTGTAGTCACTAAAGGATATACAGGGTGGTTGATCCATGGTTGCCCTAGTCCAGCAGGCAGTTATTTTTAGTAGGTGACTCTAGAAATATATATGACGGACCCGGGATTCGATCCCGGTACCTACCGGTCGTCAGACTGACGGACAGCGGTCAGCTCTATACTATTAGACTAGGACCAATGCTAAGTGCTATACTATGTGATAGATATATATACATTTAGAAAGGAACAAATTCATTTGAATAAAACTGGATACGTCGTGCATAGATACAATTTTATTAAAGTACGAAGTACGACATCATTTCAAAACGAATACCACGCATGTTTTTGTCAACGAAACAAATATCGCGCAAGTATTTCTAACGGCTACGATTGCGTCTCATTGCGAATCTGACGGCACACATCATCACTGAAATCCCGGAGTGGTCACCTTGGCGTTTTGTGACGTGTCATGACCTGGAGCCACGTGGAGAGATGACATTCGGTCATAGGAATTCCGAGGAATGTACGGACAAGTTAAAAGCAGACACGCGTCCGCTTAATAGCCTTGTCGTACATAGGCCGTACAAAAGGTACACCGGCAGTAGTACTTTTTGGTACGGAACAGTAATGTGATTGGTCCGTACTTCAGTAGATAGAAGTTATTAGAGGGAATCAAGACTTAGAAAATTTTGGTAGGTAGTCACCTCTCCCTTTGAGAGTTTGTACAAATTGGCATTTTTACTAACCTCATAACTTATCGCCTGGTTGAGCGTTGAGATTCTTTTTCCTACGGACTCAGAGGAGTCCAGGCTGCACAGGGGTGCATACAGATTGTCAACGTGATTACTTGGGCAGCAGTGGTTGTGGCTTAAAGTGGGTCAATTAAAAACTATCTAGGGGCTTCCTATATTCTGTAGTCCAATGGAGGACACAGAATTGCATAGAAGAATGGCAAAGGGAACCCTATTAATCATTAAGTCACGTTGACAACACATGTGATGAGAAGCGCCTGAGTCAATTAGCCAATCAGAAGGATTACCTGAATACGAAAAAGCGTACCATTAGTCCACGGAAGGAAGTGGGGGAGGCATATTTGGGAAAGGTACAATTGCAGGTAACGCAGACCCAATACTTTTGTAGGATGTGGGAAAAACATCCAAGTGAAACCGGCATATTTGAAGGAGGGTAGTAAAAAAGAGTTATATACCACGGTGGCAATGGGCCGTACGGCAAATTGAAGTCGACCGTCGCGTGCGCCGCATGACCAGGTGGCGGTGGGTAGGCGTGGGGATACGACAAGGACTTCGGAATTCAATTTGGTGTAGGAAGTCCTCGCGGTCCCCCAGCTGTACGGTCCTTTTCTCGTTTCCTAGCCATTGCAAGGCACGCGTCGATGAGGTGGTCACGTTCTTTGCAATATTTTCAAAAAAATTGAGATCCTGCAATCATTGGAGGTTTCTTAGGGTAAGAGATAATAAACGCCGAACCATCATTAGAAACGAAAGGTTTGTTAAGATTTAAGCGCGTCTCTTCGTGTAACAAATAATTAGTGAGATTTGACAAAGTGATCGTGGACCAGATGTTGCAAACGGTCAACCGAAACCGTGACGGGCCGTTAACCAACCGCCCGCGCCGGATCCGGAACGGATTCGGTTGCCAAATTTTCGGGGTCGGGTGGTTACGGTCGGTTGACTCACCAGAAAAAAAAAGTCGGTTACGGTCGGTCAACCAAAAAACCAAAAAAAATGAAGGTTTTGTACTGTCCCTTTTATCCAACATTCTTGTACTTTGTACTCTTCAGTATCGTGGAAGTACGTGACATCATGATTAGCGTCGCAAATCTGACACGGTACTGTAGTAACGCTATTCATTTCGCAAATCTTAGGGAACGCGACAAATCGTAATTATTGGCTTATTCATACGTCGCACATTATTGCAAAGTGCTAATTATGCATTTTATACCGTGTTTCCACAAATATATTATACTATTATGTCAATGTCATGCTGCATGTAGTAATAATTGGTTAATAAATCAATGAAAATCAAACTATTGCGTCAATTTCCCACGACTAGTCCTAATTGTTAGCGTACTCATATGTATCAAACAATAAATCGATAAATTGAATTGCTATTTAAGTTAGAGAAACTCTATCACAATTCAAACAAAACTTAGTCATACACTAAAATGGAGAAAAACATCCTCGCTTCCCTTAAAACTACAATCCAAAACGAACTTCGAAAATCAAAAAATGGTGAAATTGCTCTGTATTACCTAGTGAAAGAAAGCAAGGCCATTTCAAATTGTTGGAAAAAAAAAATTGATCATGTCTATGAAGTTAAAACATCAAACAAATACATGGTAAAGGGGGCAGGTTTTGTGGCTTGTAGTACATGTTTCATAGTTTATCAATACAAGTCAGCAAACGGTACTTCAACAATCAATACTCGAACATGTTTAGATTTGGCCGACATGGATAATTCAAAAGGACTTCTTAGCAAGTTTCTTTCAAAAACGGAGGCAAAAATGAGTGACCGAAAAAAAATTGCTAAAATGGTGGCGTTGATGTGTTGTGAGGACCTTCGACCATTTTCGATAGGCGACGGTTCAGGTATGATTTATTTTAAATTCTGTTTAAGATGGCTTTAGTGTATATGTCATTATAGTTTATTTTGTTTATAAATTTATATATTTGAGCTTAGTTTGTCATGATGTTGCCTTTTATTTATTTTTCCATAAAAAAAAATCATTTCGGTAGAAACCTTCTTTATTAATCATGGTTAGAAATTGTATGATATTTTCTTATTGGTTTTTTTGTTTTTTTCCCCAGGTTTTGAAGCATTTTGTCAAGCATTGTTTGACGTTGGTGTTTCGTCCAACACAAATTTTGACATCGACCAGCTACTCCCGTCCATCAATACTGTAAAAAACTACATTATATCTTCTGCGAAAGATATTCGTAGTTTGATCATCCCAAAACTTAGAGAAAATATTGATAACAATATTATTGTTGCATTCACGACAGATCTCTGAACCGAGACAATAAAAAGAACCTCATTCATGTCAGTAACCGCTCATTTTATTGACAAAGAATTTAAACTTCATGCACATACGCTTAAAGTCGATCATTTTCCGGAAGAAAAACATAGTGCGGAAAATGTTTTAACGACTTTCAAAAAATTGTTTCACCAATTTTGAAATGTCCAATTTTCAATTTTGATCTTTGAGTTGTCGTGACTGATAGTGGCTCTAACATGTGTGCGACTGAAGGTCTACCAAGTATGTTTACTTGGTTAACTTGCGCGGACCATAAAATTGCAACAATTGTGACAACGATCTTGAATAAGAGCGGAACTTCCAAAAAAGGCAAATACGATGTGGAAGTTCCTGATTTTTTTGATCTAATTGACGCGTGTAAATCATTGGTCACGTTTTTCAAACATAGTAATTTACAAAATCTTTTGAAAAACACTTTAAAACAAGAAAACGCAACACGGTGGAATTCTTTGCTCCGAATGCTTAGGAGTATTTACGATGCATTCAATGAGGTAGGACCAATCGCTCAAGCAAAAAATAAATTGATACTTTTTGCTTGTATCGATAAGACTCACCTTACCGAACTTATACGATTTTTGGAATGGTTTCAAGAAGTGACCCTAAAGTTGGAAAAAATCAAAGAACCAACTTTACATTTGGTTTTGTTTGAACCATTGTCTCTCCATAACCATTGTAAGATAAGAAAAACATCTTACAATGACGGTGAAAAAGAATGCCCCGCCGATACCCTAAACTTGCAAAAATTGAAACAACTATTTGTGAAATTTGTACTACCGAAGTGGGGCCTTCATGAGTATCATATTGTCGCGGCTCTTTTAGATCCCCGACAAAAACAAAAGCTTGAAATAATTGGGGTATCGAAAACCGAAATTTAAAGCGCAAGGGTCAAACTTCGAGAACTCGCAAGTGACCTCGGTGATGACGTTGATTTCGGTAGTCCTCAAAGTATCACAAAAAAACGAAAAACATTGCAAAGTAAAGATGGTTTCCACAATTTTTTTGGTGAGAGCGATGACGAAAATGAGGTTCTTATAACCACCGACAAAAAAATGCTCGTTAACGACGAAATGAAACGTTATTTGTATTTAAAACTAACCAACGACGAAAGATTGAACTTTAACATACTTGAATGGTTGAAAAAAAAATCAAATGTACGTGCGAAAGATGGAGGATTTCCTATTCTAGCCGGTGTTGTTATATCTATTCTAGCTATTCTGGCTTCTAGCTCAATGTCTAAATACAATTTTTCGGATGCCGGGAACACGATAACAAAGAAGAGGAGCTCACTAGCGGCTTTAATTGTTAGTGATCTTTTGTGTGTTAGATCTAACCGAGATCTTTTAAATGCATATTTTTTTATTTTGTTTTGTTTTCTAATTATTGTTATTTTTTTGTATTAGTTATATTGTTTTTTTTTCCTTTTAAATTTTTGTTGTACTTCACAATTTTTCAAGTGTTATTTTGCTTTTTTTTTTAAACTGGAATGCTTATTTGTATCAAATTAACAAAGCGTCGTATGAATACCAAATTTAGATTTATAGATTTTTGTGTTTTTTTAAGTTTGAGGTTGAGAATTTGTACAATAGAGTCGAAAATAGAACGAGGTTGTTATTTGTTTATTTCTATATTTTATACTACAAAATATTTTTTGTTTTTTTTGCTCATCACAATGTGTTTTTTGTCAATTGATTTTCTATGTGAAAACTATGATTTTTTTTTAACATACAGAATTAAAACTTTACCTTTTTTGCATAATTCATAACATAGTATCGTAGTCGAAAGAAAAACCGTCCGAAAAATTGTAGCGAAAAAAATAGATTTGCGAGAGAATATACATTAATATAAGGGTTTAAGCATTAAACTAAGAGTTACACGCAAAATTAGGAACAAATCTCTTGAAGGAGGTGACTGTCGAGGAAAAAAATTATTCGTAAAGGGAGATTGCAACAAGACAAAATAGTAAAAGAAGAGGTACACGATATGCTTTTTTGCAAAGGGAGACGTACCAGTACACCACTCATTGTTATTAGTATTAATAAGTCGCTACTACTTATAGCCGAAAATCACAAAATATAGTTAACAACATTATTTAAATACGTGGACTATAATCTGCCACGTCTCCTTGCATTAAATAGTATTATTAATCATAATTTTCCATTTACACTACACCGTGAATCGTAATTAGCGTTATTAACGCTAATTCCGTCACCACGAATTTTGACCCAAAAACATTAAAAAGAGTAAACAACTCTAAATTTTTCTTTACATTATTCAAGGTACTATTTGAATCAGCGTTAACAACTCTACACTGCGAATCGTAATTAGAGTAAATTACTATAATTCGGTCGCTCAAAATTTCGACTCTATCACATGAAATAGAGTATATGATTCAAATTTTTTCATTATTCTATTTAAGGTAAAGTTTAATTAGCGTTTTAATTTTATTATAGGTTTGTTTTAAATATTGTGGAGTACGGACGGTGTTAGATCGTGCAAAATTGTACTTTATCAAGTAAAAAAGTACAAATAATGATTTAATACAGGCCGTTATCATGTAACTGCGTTTTAACAAACCGCGTAGAGCAAACGTCATAGTGACGATAAACCGTACGTTTTGCCAAATTTTGTACGAATACCTTATTTACAGTAGAGGATATTAGCGTGCCAAATTAGAGTACTTAAATAAATTAGAGTAAACTTCATAGTTGAAAAAGATCTATCACATAAATTAGCGTTATTTACTCAATTTTTTTTTTATAGTTTTTGTACTCTAATTTTTCATTACTCTAATTACGATTTGCGGTGTAGTATAGTGCGGTTTTAAATAGTGTGGCTAACGTACAAAACTGTACCGTATTAACGAAAAAAATACAAAAAATGATTTAATACATGCCGTTATGATGTAACTGCGTTCTCACAAACCGCGTAGTGCAAACATCATAATGACGTGAAACTGTACGTTTTGATAGAATGCGTTTTAACAAACAACGTAGTGAAAACATCATAATACTTTGTACTCTTTGGTATCGTGGAAGTACGTGACATCATGATTAGCGTCGCAAATCTGACACGGTACTGTATTAACGCTATTCATTGCGCAAATCTTAGGGAACGCGACAAAGCGTCGCAAATCTGACAAGGTAGTACACTATTCATTTCGCAAATCTTAGGGATCGTGACAAAGCGTCGCAAATCTGACACGGTAGTAACACTATTCATTTCGCAAATCTTAAGGAACGCGACAAATCGTAATTATTGGCTTATTCATACGTCGTACATTAATAATTTTGTACTTTTTTGGTTACGGGCGGGCACGGTTAGTCGTGAGAAATCGAGTTTCGGTTAAATTTTATTTTCGTAAACACCGGTCGTTTAACGGTTAACAATTTTGGAGCGTGACATAACTCGGTCGGGCGTCGGTTAATCAGATTTTGTAAAAAAAAAACAGTTGGTTTCGGTTATGCAAAATTTGGACTTTTGCGACCTCTGCCGTGGACGCATTAGGTCTTCCCGTACTTGCAAAAGAGTGAAACGAGAGAGGTAATCCACCCAAATAAGTACTTATGAGATCTTCATGAGTGACAGTGTAATTAATACATTTAAGTCGTCCAGCCAATAATTCAATTCGTTGAATAAAGACAAGCATAGATTCAGATTTATCTTTTTCAGCACTGTTGAACTGTCGATGTAGCGCCAAACGATGTGGCCAAGTGTCGGTTTCGTCGGCGCGACACAGAATCTGCCACGCCTCATGAAAGGTTATTGCATCGTGAATCCGATTCGCAATCTGGTCGTCCAAGGAAAGGACAAGACGAGACAGGGCGCCATAATCTTTTTTAACCCATGAAGTGACAGCTGTCTGAGCGGCAACAAAAGTGGCAGCAGTGGCGTCAGGAAAGACAGGCAACATGACAGTGCCATTAATGTGTCCCAATTTTTTTCGAAAGAAAACAAATGCTGGATTTGGAACTTCCAGTCATAGAAATTTTCGCCTTGAAATTTCGGCACAGAGTTGAGACAGACAAAGGGCTAGGCCCATAACCTATTGAATGAGAGGCCATGAAAGGCCGAAAAGACTAATATGACAAAATATCAAGATGGGCTGAAAATAGAAGAAAAGGCCAAAATAGAGAAGACAGGAAAGGAGTAACGGCAAACAAGGAAACAATTGAGTGTCTTTTATGTTTTTAAGTAATTTTACATGACGACACAAGAGAGTTTTATAGTAAGACGAAGTAAGGGGTAGCCTAAAAGGCTCTAAAAGGTACATCTAATCTAGAGCGTAACTTAGGAAGGTACAACTAGTAACTGTAAAAGGATTCTAAGGGTAAAAGGATTCCTACGCAATAATCATCAATTCTAATAAAGGTATGTACATTCCACTAAATAAAGTACAGAACGCTAAACCAAAGTACTTAGACTTATAGCGTAGCAAATAGGACTCTAAAAGTAGTGTAGAGAACCACAAGTAGTGTAGAACGCTTTAAGTGTATTTCAACAAACCGAATTTTGCATGGCTTCAAAAAAGAGTTAGATTACAACCCTAGGTTTCACTTCCGCTAACACAAATCGTGGCAAAAAAGCCTTTGTTGTCAAAAACCGTCGAATCCTCAATCTTGTACGGGCCACACGTCCAGAAAAAACTGCGGATATATAATAAATACATATACGTGTCCCGTCACAGGACTTTTCCTTGTCGAAATAACTTTTTCCTGTACGGCACTTACAAAACCTGTACGGTTTAGTATGGTTCAGTGAAGGCACTAAACAATTTTTGCCGCCCAACGTTCGTCAGTTTCCGTACGGTCAGTTGTAGTCCAGCGTGAACTTGCAGACCGTGCTGGCAGGGCCCTGCAGAGCGCCGCTCAGCACCTGGGCCGTACAGCGGCTTTGCAGCCACGTCAGCACCACACCTGCCAAAAAAACACGTAGCACCGCATTACTTACAAATTTAAAGAAAGGAAATCCCCGCGGGAACTCGCGATTTTTAATCCCGCTAAAATAGCAAAAGGAAAATCGGACGCTTATTGCAATCGACGCAGCAAAAAGAAAAACAGAAAAGAGGCGTGACATCATCATACATAAAGCCAAATGCTTTCAAACGTTATCGTCCAATGAGGTTAAAGTGCGCGAGTTTGACGAAAACTTCGAACTCTGCCTGGTACGGTAATTACACTATTGAGCCTTACCCTCGTTTTGAAAGGAAAATCATACGATTCGTACAGTTTTCTTATCAAATTTACGTACGATTTCCACTAAAACAGTACGATCTGCCCCTCAACGTTAGGGCAATTTCCTTGAATGAAATTATCCTCTGCCGAGTGCATCGGCAAATCAGAATATTCCACTGCATTTCAGGAATGCCGAATAAATCGTAAAAGCAGTGCGTTAAATTCTCTGTCCTGGAGCATTGGTCATAAGTCGACTGCAGTTTGTATTACGTTTTAAGCATTTGCAATCAAAGGGTTTAAATTCTTTAACGGCATTCGTGTACTGTACTTGAATAGGAAGCGATGGCATAAGCATATCCTGTGGCAAAATCTTGCTCCACTGCCACCTGTCGCCATGTGCCATCTTTCAGTTTGGTGACCGGAAAGTGGAGCCAGTCAGAGTTCCCACGAATCACAGTGTACGGAATCCTTTTTTTGGCGAACATGTTGTACCTGCAGGCAACCAATCGCCACATGCCACCAAATTGTATAGTTTCAATGGTAATCGAACATCTACTAAAATCCACTTGGTTCGCCTTTACTTTAGAATTTTCCTGATCACGTGGAACTTGTTGCATGGAACTGGTAATCAGGCAAATGTTAGCAGCGTAGTCACGGCTCAGTACTGACTCGCATTCCCGCCAAAAACTTGGAAGCCTCAATGTTACACACATCTTAAAATTACAAAGCCTGTTTCTTGCAAAGGAGTGAGAAAGAGTGGCCTGCCATAAAAATCTGACACATTCAGTCAAACATTATCCTCTTCCACAGCTGCACCGTGAATCGCTATTTGCATTAATAACACTAATTCAGTCCCATTGTGTTCCGCCCTCTGAACACAAATACTGAAGATACCAAATGCTTTATCTTATCATAATTAATTTTGTGGTCCACAATCGTCCTCATCATTCCATGAAATGTAATTATCAGAACTTAAAAAGTTACACTAATTATTTCTTAACGCTAGCCAGGATTCACAATGTACTTCACACATGCAAATTCGCAATTTTGGTCCTATGAAATAAATGGACATGATGGAACTTACTGCTGAATGGCGAAGGACATCCCAATGGCCTCCATGGCCGACACAGCAATGACATTCTTTTGAGTGAAGTTCCTGGTTCCTTCCCAAACTTCGTTCAGCAAAGAAGCAGTGAACTCTCGAGCACTCATGTCCCATGGAACTCCGGAATAGAAAAATTGTGCGTCAATCTGCACCACGAGACTAGATATGTTTGGGTAATAATAGCAATGGCAATTGTTATAAAAAGCATTAGTCTAGACATTGGGGTATGGTTAAGACAACTTTTGTAATGCTAGACATGATTAAAGCCACAATATATAAAGTTGTTTCGCCATGTCCATGACATCCCTAAGGGGAATTGCTTTATTTTTTTCAGTTTAGATCTATAATGTTGTTTGACACTCCACTGTGAGGACAAGCATGCATTATTAGGTCTATGATACATTGGAAAGCCCTAATGAATCCATCATGGGATCTATTCCACACCAACAATCGGAACCTCTTACTATATATGTCCTCAATCACTAACTCTTTATATTTCATATCAAGATTGGTAAATCATCTACACTTGATTCACCAACAAAGCAGCATTCACTAGGCAGAGGTTTATAACGAGCGCCAATATTATAGTTGACGTCGTCTTTAGGTTAATGCTCATCTCATGCATCTGCATATACTCTTGAGAAGAAAACTGAATTCTCCATTCAAGAAGTAACCGTACCGCGTGCGCATGCCTAGGCTGTACAGCGTTACGTTACTCAAACAAACGTTCAAACGTTTCACGAATGTGTACACGAGAAAATCAATCACGAAAAGTATCCAAACAGTATCAGTCAATATTCTTGAATGGCTATTAAGTATCTGTTACATAATCTTTGCTTTCTTGTTTTTTATTTTTATGTTCAGGTGTTTTTTTCTTTCTCGGGATCGTGCGATGTAACAAGGTCAAATACATTATCAACATTTTTGAGGCGTTACACGTGCTCAGTTTTTGTTGGCGCAAACTGGTTTGTCACTTTTCTACTCCCGAACGGAGAAGTTTTCTGAGGTCAGCTTTTTTGTTCGTGGGCAAACGTGCTCAAAAATGTTAACTTTTTGCGGGAACGGAGGGCTGTTAATTTCAACAGCGAAATACCCTTAAGCGCAGAATCTCAATAATGCTACCAAGAAATGCCTTCTATGCTGCGAAACATAGAGTGTATCGCCATTGGAAGGAACGGCCCTTCGTTAAGCTTGTCGTATGTAATAATGGATCGAATAACAGAATTTAGAATTCCATCGGTTGAATTTTTTGTTTGAGAAGGAAAAGTGCTCCGTTAACTTTTCACTTAAGGGCTCTTCGCTACAATGGCGATTTACCTTTTACAAGAAAAGAATGCCATCTGTAGGGCTCGAACCAGGAGCACAGCACTTCCTTCTCGACCGACAGCTGTCCGCTAACCACTGCAACAGAGAGCTGTAAACTAATTCAAAATGACAAAAACAAATTTTGCCGTCACCTGATGAAACCCTTACTTCAATCGCGGATCCCTTAACGATTCCGTTTACGTAATTATCACCATATCGTACGACAAAGTACGAATTAAATGCACGTTATTTCAGAATACATTCGGAAACGAGAAGCGGCATATCTGGAAAGGTCCACGACGCCAGAAATGCAGATTGTGGCCAACCCCTGCAATCTCGTCAAGCGTGCGATAACGATGTACGGTTATCGTCAGTTTCAAACCCCGTAATCCGCCAGCTGCCGTACTGTACAACGAGTGTTACTTTTTTTTTTTGCCTCTTTTCTCCGTACACAATGGTCGAATTATGGATCTGACGGTTGCGATTGAAATCCAAGATTTTCACTTTGCGATTGGCGGTCTTTATGTGAAAATCGGACAAGTGTGTACGGAGAAGAGATGTTTTAAGTGGCGAAAAAATTGTTAACCCTAATAGCGATTTACGGTTTAGCGTCCGTTATTCCGTAACTGCGCAGCTGCGGGACAGCGCGCGCGTCAGAAGGTGCGACGAACGCTTCTAACTGGACTGGACCCACCATCTTCACGGGACACATTACCGAAATTCAGACTGGCGACCACGACTCGCTGCCGGAAGAATACACATCCGAAGAGTTCCAACTGTGAATACTGAGTACTGAATACGGAAGTGGGCTACTCATGGAACATCCGACGGAATGGTGTGATACCGGTCGGTACTGTACTGTAGCGTACCTCCGAACACGTCTTGTGGTCGTACACTCCCGTGGCCTGCTGCGGGTTCTGGTAGTCGTACTTGACGCCGGTGCCGGCGCTCAGATTCCCGAAGTACTGACTCTCCAGGGACAACACTTTGGCGGGACGGGCCGGCCGCTGGAGGTACGCCAGCTGGCTCCGACCGACTTCCACGATCTCCTTCGTCAGCTTTACGCTCGCCTTCACCTGCTCGCCCGACCACAGCCAAAGAAAAACACTCAAACACGTCACCACTTTGTCACCGTGTTCTCGTAGCCAAGCACTTATCTATCCTAATCACGGTTCCTTTGTTCGATTGTTATGGGTATTGTCTAGACGGGTTCTAGGAAAGTTGGGTCTTGGAATTTGTGGAAATATAGCTTTATTGTAGTAAAATAGTCAAGAAGACAATGATAAAAAAGTTAAAATAGCAATGACTAACAATGACCAATGATCGAATAGAGAATTCCGACAAGTAGGAGAGAAAAAGTGGAATTTGGAGAGTGAGGGAAAAAAATAGAATAGAAAGGAAAACTTAGGACGATTTTGAGAGGATATCATGGTTTCCCGATTTTACACGTGTGTAATACATCAAATGTAGGATTGTTGAGTTTACAGGAAACTGTTTGGGGGATTAGGAAAAAAAGTAAGAAACATTTGGAAAGGTTCAGTTTGTCACTATGCCAAGTAACTGGATTGTGGAGATTATGGGAGTGTGATAATAGGAATGGTCGATAAGAATGGGTTTGGGATCAAGTAGAAAATGAAATGGGGACGTGGACAAGTCTTCATTCGCAAATAGGAACATCAAATTAAACTACTTTTCCAAGAAGTACAACCTTAAAGTATGCATTTTTGGATATGTCAAAAAAACATATCCAAGTAATTTGACGCATAGCGCTCTACAAAATTTTTACAAAAGATAGGTCTCTCCATACAACTGATCTAATGAACATGGATACGTTTACAAAGGAAATAGAACAACATTTTGCGAAACAAAATAACAAACAAATAATAAACCATCAAAAAGTCTACAAATGCCAAAACTATCTTCATTCACTCCAACTCCAAGTCAACCACGTGATCTCAAAAACAATCAACACTTATTACACTTCAACCCTCCTCAACTGACAATTTCATCCCTTATATTCATTTCTAAAACTCCTCCCTTCTTGCTCCATCCCACATACAAAAACACCCAAACCAAAAACTCTACCAAATTCCAGACTTCCCTAATCCCCCCGGGAAACCGGCACGGCGTCCCCTACCGCCTGCGTGAAGAGGCACTGTCCGTACAGAAAGCTGGCTGTGGGTCCGAATGTATCTTGCGGGAGTACGTCGACATTCGGGTAGCCGCTGCACTGCTGCGTCGTTTGGAATTTGAAATTTCGTAAACAGATTCCGAAACCATGCAGAGCAAAAGTTCTCAGACAGAGAGAGCTAAGTTTTGGACGCTTTCGTGGTGTACCTTGGTGCTGGGGTTGACCGTACCGTCGCCGTTGAGCACTCCGCCGATCTGCGTCGACCAACCGGACGTCCCCATGTACACCATTTCCGAAATGTACGGACGGCATTCCAGAAGCTCGCGCACGCATAGCGCTGCCGTGATTGGCCCGATGCCTGCAGTACAGCGCGGGCCAAAGATAAAGGACGGTTCAGATTTCGTGCGACGCTTATGTACCTTGATCTGCGGCGGGTGATCGTACGGCTCTGCGCGCACCTGTGGTGACCAGAAGGACTCGCTGGCCCATGATGACGCCCACGCGGCGGCCGCCGCAAACGGTCCTTGGAGAACCCACTGACTGGTTCTTCAGATTCGCCAGCAAATAGCGCTCCTCCGCGCTGCCCGAGAAGGTGCCCGGGTCGGCCACCAGGAGCGCCACGTGGGTCTTGCCGCCGAAATCGCCGCAACCCGGAGTGACCTGCGTCAGGACACGTCGGCGCTGTCCCTCCGCTGGAAGGAGGGACGAAACATGGAGAAGCGCGACTGCCAGAACAATGGCGGACCCTAGCTGCGCCATGAGTGTCGGCGAGCGTGCGTGCGGCGAGTGAGAGGCAGCGTCAGTCTGGAGGAGTGAAGCGTGAGGCCGGGACAACAAATGGTCCTAGAGCATCATTATTGGATACTGCGCACTGCCCGGCGCAGACTTCGTTACAGGTTTAGGAGTTTCGTACAGCCGTACCTTCGTCCACGTAGCCTAACATTTTGTAGAGGCTGGCGTTCCAATTTTGCCGTCCGATCGTCGTTTTGGACACTGCTACTTTTTATCGTGAAAATGATTTCCTTTTTGTTTTTATTGGCCACGTGTCAGACGACCGTATATTTTCAAGGGATTATGGTAGTACAGTAATTCCCCATCAGCCTGAAATGTGCCTTACTTTTTCAGTTTGTCCAATTTCTATGCGTTTCTATGGCAGTTGATAGATTCTTCTAAACAGTTTCACCTAAAATCCTGTCCATCGTATCCGAGTTTCCGACCAAGTTGGAGACTCTCCACTTTTCCAGGCAAGGAAAAGATTCTATCCTATCTGTCCGTACGTATTTTGTGCCATTTTGAGACCACAACCCAGTAATCCAGTACCAATTTAAAATTCAAACCCAGGGTGAAAGAGCACGCTGGATGAAATGTCGTGACACGGACATTCTTTCGAAAGAGGTGCACAGAATTGACAGATGTATGTGTGACACGCTACGTAGTCAACAGTCACGTCGTACAAACTGTACATAAAATCATAGTTCAAAAGTAGGTGAAAGTAGGCCCATACAATATGCCTACTGTATGCAAAACATACAATATGACCTTTAGACCCATATTGTATTCGGACCTATTCAGACCAATTAAAACATTCGGACCAAAAAAATTTATTTTCTCCGTCAGATTCGGACGATCGGACGGTCGCTGATCAAAATAGCGATTTAAGAAGATCACATGAAAAGCCCATAACACAACTTACGATAATGGAGCCGAGCAAAGGCCTACCATAAAAACGCCTAATTTGAAGTTTGAACTATGCATAAAATACAAGTGAGATATTTTAGGGATCGGTCCGTACTCCGTAGGACAAAATGTCGGAAGACCCGTAGAGGCGTAGGGTTTGTTAAGGGGATTAGCGAACTTCAGTACTGTACTGTACTGTAGCATTTCCGTACGTCGTCTACGTAGCCTGAAATTTTGTAGGCTGTACGCAGGCTGGTCCGTACTACTTTGCGTACTCATCTTGCAACTTTTTTGAGATTTTTCATTTCAATCATGTTTTGTATTTTAAAGTTTTCATCAGCTTGTCCTCCGTTTTTCTATGCGTTTCTATGCCAGCTGACGTTTTTTCGCGTGAGAAATTCTTCAAAACTTTTTCACCTATAATTTGTCCATTGTGTCCGAGAAGTTTGAGTATCTCCGGACCAAAGGAAAAGATTCTATCCCTATCCATCCGTACGCATTTTGTGCCATGTCCAGCCCACCTCACAGTTAAGAGTTAGGTGCATGACCGCTGCAACCGTAAAGCGGGCGAAATTTGTCTTGTAGTCAAGATTCTCGTACGCGTTTTACGGGTGTTCCAATGTCCGAAAACAACAGTCGTCACTTAACGCCCAGATGTTTGTACTTTGTAGACGCTACGCAATTATGTGACAGTTGTAGACGTGCGGTTTTTATAACATTCTCGGCGTCATTCTTATATGTGAATTGTAGCTTTTTTTGTTTCAGTTTTTTGTCTTTTCTCTCGACCTACACCAAATTCCAAAGGAAAATAGCCAAAATCAAAGATCTTACTTCTTCTAGCAATGTTCTCTTGTTTCGTTTTGGGAAAGGTGAGTGAGAGAGAGACTGGGAGAATGATAAAGAGAGGCGACGTAGGCAAATAGTTTTGCAAAGACCAAAATGACGTTGGGGGTTTGAGAACTATGCAAAAACTAAATCGCCAGTGCATGCGCCCAATGTGAAAAAAAAAAAAACGTATACTACACTCGTGTTAAGCGTTTAAAATAGTGAGAAACGTGGAAAGTATCTCACTGCCCATCATCATTAGTAACACTAATATAAGGGTGATCTTTTTCGGCTCAAAATTAGAAATCGGTGTTCTTAACACTGCAATCGCATTTACTCTAATTTGGGAAATTCTTAAAAAGTGTTAGCCACTTCCTATTCTATTCATACAAATTAACGTTATATACTACAACAAATTATACTTACAAAAGGTCTAGGTGGCACCTTATTTATATAAATAGAAGTACAATTCGCGTTATACTTAAATTTGAATTATTGTTTGCCGTTGGAAATAGCGCAAACATCACGAGTAAACTTTCACGATAATGAATAAAACATAACTTAAACCTAAAAACCGTAAAATAACCCAAAACGTTGTTAAAATATACTTCAAGTTTGTACATTTGATACAATTTATAAAACTACAAGTACAATAACCATCAGATTTGTCAAATTATAGCATTCACATTTAAATTAGTGTTTGTGCAAACTCAAAGTACATGATACAAAGTCGACACATAGTTTGGTGTTAAGTGTAAAAATTAGTAATGGTGTTTTACATTATTTTGACGTGATACCTGAAATAATGTCAATAAGACAAAATGTGGGGTTCTATAAGGAGGTTCTCGTATTTTACAAACATCATTATTGGTTGCAATGTTTAAAATTAGGTGCCTTCAAAAGTGTCGAAAAACAAACTTCCACATACACGTGTTTATTTGAGTGGTACCACGTAATTTAAAAACAATACAATGAAAAACGTCAAAGATTTTTTAAATTGATCAATTTCTTTGTAGAATCTTTGCTTTCGTACTACATCGCTATACGAATTATGCTTATTGTCTCGTCGTATCAACAAAACTCCCTTTTCTTTGTAGGAACCTTATCGTTTTTAATGGTTGTTTTTCCAGCCTTATATTTTCAAAACAAAAAATCGAAGCGAGGGAACGACGAAGTTTAAAGGAGGACAAAAAGAGCCCGACAAGATAGCCTCCAACTCGTGAACAACCATAAGTACCGAATCCTTAAGTGTTGTTTATTTGTCACCCAAACTTCATATGTTTATCTTTAAAGTAGATGTTCGATAAATATAAGTGATTCATGTAGGCTATACAAAAATGAGTTTTTTTTTGTTGCCATGGTTGTTACTTAGCTCACTACGTAGTCTCCTACTTAAATAATTATACAATAATTAACCGTTTTTCAATGTTATGGTAGCTCCATGGTTGGTTGCGATGACCCAATGGTGATGGTAAAGAAAAACTCAAACGACATGGCTAAACTCATTATAAAAAGTTACAATCGCTTTAACAACCGTAAACAACAACTGCGTAACTTGCCAAAATAAGAGTCGTTAAACCTTTTCGAGCGTTACAAATGGTCACAACTATTTACCAGCCAACCACACTTCATCTTGATTAGCTTTTGCGTTGGGGCAAAATTTGGTTGAAAAGACTAATAACAATTGGCCTTTTTTTATTTCAAATTGAAAAAACATCGTTCCCATCAGAATAACATACATCACCACCTTAACCTTTTGATGGAAATGTATACTACATTTCAATTCCTATGTCAACACAATAATTTGATATTTGTCCACGAAATCTTACATTGTCGCAATTTGCATCCAGCGTAATTTGTTCGCTAGCCCTAAGATCTCTTCCAAATATCCTTCAATTTGTTGTTATTAGACATATTACAACTCTTTGGTTTACAAGGGATCACTCGCCGTGCGCGTCTAAATGTAATATTGTTGATTGAAACTTAAACTATTGTTGCTCTCTAAGACTTGGTGGTGGAATCTATTGCTTACTTTTACTTTTGTTTTGAATGCAAAACTTAAGCTTAACCAAGTTGAGGTACCTAATGATAAGGGTTCACATGATGACAACGAAAAGTACATGCAAAACATTGGACTTTATTTATAGAGGTAAATGAGCACTTTATTTTCTAAGCGCCCATTAAACAACATAATTAGAACTAGCATACAAGACTCATTGTACGTCTAAGTGCTTAAAATCACGTTGACAAAATCCGTAAGTCAGAGTCAAAGTCCATTTCCCTTTTTCTTCTTTTTATAGGTTTTGGGCGAGGACCCTTGTTGTTCTTTTGAGTTCGTATATAACGTAGTGATCTCATAGTTTAGTTTTATTATTTTGTTTTTCTTGCTTTTAACGTCTTGCACTTAGTGTTACTTAAATTTTGTAGTTTTTTTTCCGTACTTTTGGGTTTTCCAATGGTCGCCTTTAATGGTAGTAAATAATATTCCATATCAATGAAGTTTTGTACATGGATGGTCTTAACCATCGTTGTTTTGATAATAAAAAATGGGGATTGATCATGGCAATGACTGTTTTGGTTACGCACAGTCACTTACGTTAGTATGTCAAAAATTGTAGGTTTGAAGTACACTATGGTACAAATAAAGTACCGTTGAGTCTAAATTTGACGGTCAATTGGTTGGACAACTTTTACTTTCAAAATATTGTTTCAACTGCTTAAACTTTTGCCGTGTTTGCAAACGTCGACCGTCATAATAAAATTGTCAATTCACACGGCCGGCGAACGTTTACGGTAACAAAATTGCGGCAACAATATTTAATACAATACCAAACTGAAATAAATTATTGGTGAAGCATCGTTCTGAATTTTTCACTTTCGGTAAAGAGCAAATCATAAATTAAAATCAAATAAACCATTGTATGGCAAGTGCACAGTATTTAATGTGGATGTTTACAAAGGGCAAATAACATTGTTTTACAGATGCAAAGTATTTAGAGTGGATGTATAGGTTTGGCAAATAATAGCCTAATAACAGTAATTGTTGTGACATAATTTGGACTTCAGGTGAGTTTCAAACAACAGTTAATGTTTGTGATGTTTAAGATTATTTTTCGACTTCTACAAAGTTATTTTTTTGGATCTGTCTCTGAAAAATGTACGGAATTTAAAAAAAAGAGGCGTTGCACCATTTGTGCGGCCGAAGTTTGAATTTGTTCAGAAAGAGTCTTTTTGGACAGGAAGCTGCCATTGAAGATGGAATAGAAGCGGCCAGTAAAGGTACCATTGGAACCGCATTCGACGCTTTTGTGGACCTCACCATAAGCATCCATGCTTAGAACTCGCGGAATAGAGTGGGAGCATGTTAAGGCTCCAAATGGGGGGCTACTTGGAAACAACTGAATATGTATCTGTATCTACTGCAACTATGAATACAATGGTTAGGCAACTAGGCTTAGAAACCACCTACTTGGGAATGTGAAGAGTGGAGGAATTAGAGCTTGCCATTTACTTTCGGACGAAGTGAAAGAGGAGTTTATTGCATCGGAAACTGAGAGAACTTCTCATGGCTCTCAAAAACGTGTCATATCTGATTTGGATGATCTCACAGAGTGTCTTGGTAGATCTAGTCAGAGCAGTAAGGTACAAGGTGTTCAAACAATAATAAAGAAATAATTTCATAGGTATAACAAGACAGAGGTAGATGTATCATAGGCCAAGGCTTTCTTTGCCAACGACTTGCCGTTCCGACTATTAGATGACCCCTATTTTAAGGCAACTGTGAAGAAGACCAGGGCGATAAGGGATTCTTACAAGTTGCCTCACCGAAATGCTATGAGAACTCGTTTCTTGGCTGAAACGAAGGCAACGGTAAAACAAGACTCGGCGAGCTACATCGAGACAATAGAATCCACCGGTGCCTCGATCACATCAGATGGATGGACATCAGTTGATGACACGCCTCTCCTTAACATTCTAGTTATCACCCCCAAGGGTGACATGAATCTCACGACGAAAGACACTAGTGGGCAAATTAAGGATCCTGATTACGTTTGTAAGGTGTTAGAGAAGGGAGTTTTTGCAGTAGGGGTCGAGAATGTGGTGCAAGTTGTGACAGATTCTGCCCCTGTGAACAAGGTTGTAGACTCAGTGCTCGTGAGTAAATACCCTTCGATCTGCGTTGCCCACGTATTGGACTTACTGTTGGAGGATAAGGGCATTGAAATTCTGTGTCCTCCATTGGACCACAGAATACAGAAAGCCTCTAGATAGTTTTCACTAACCCACCTCAAGCCACAACCAATACTGCCCAAGAAGGAAAACTGACAGTTTGACTGCACCCCTGTGCCGCGTGGACTCCCCTGAGTCCGTAGGAAAAAGAATCACTGAAAACGGCCAACCAGCCGATAAGTTATGAGCCGGCAAAAAATGCCAATTTATACAAAGCTCTCTTAAAGAGAGGTGACTACCTACCAAATTTTCCTAAGTCCTAAACCTCTCTCACACCCCCTATCTACTGAAGTACGAACGAATCATATAACTGTAAAGTACAAAAAGGTACTTCAGTCAATGTCATTTTTGTACGGCCGGTGTACGACAAGGCTACTGAGTGGACGCTTGTCACTTTTCCACTTGTTCGTATGTTCTCCGGAATTCCCGCGACCGAATGTCATCCTTCCACGCGGCGCCAGGTCATGCCACGTCCATAAAAGCCAAAGTGACCATTCTGCGATCTCGACGATGATATGCGCCGTCGGATTAAATCTGATATTAAATGTCGACCGTCAAAACAAATGCCCGATCCATGTGCGAAATGATGTCCGCACTAAACCTTAACAAGTTCTATGTTCATTCATCCATATTTCAGTTAAATGGTTTCAGTATTATACAATAGTTTATATACTTATTAAACCCTATATCTCGTAACGGACTTCTCCGACAGACTGGTTAGAGCTAACGGCTACGCTGCGCTCTACCGATCGGGGGTTCGAGTCCTCCCGGACTCAACCTTTTGTTAATAGTGACTTAAGTCACTCTTTAGTCCTTCTTATGGAGCTGAGGCAGCCATGGCTCTATCGATCTCTCTCTCATTCAGTGACTAGAACAAGTATGGGGGCAAGAGAGAGGAGATGGAGGCAGGCTGTCTGCATTTTTTTTATCTGTTTCCGCTAATATTTTAAAACTAGAAAATACCAAAAACTACTTATTTCAACACTCCCTTTATTTTCTAGTCTAATTTGACTTTTCTTTTAATCCACATTTTTCCCGACAATATTTAAACTTTGGAGAGGGCACAGGTTTGGTCATCATGTCAGCCACCATTTCTTTATCGAATTTATACACAAGATTTACATTTTTGTTTTCAACTTTTTCCCTCACGAAGCTCAATGTTATGTCCATATGCTTAGCCTTGAAATGGTGTTATGGATTGGCTGCAATGGCAATGGCATCTTGATTATCACAAAAAACTTCATGTTCTCCCTCCTTCATATACCCCAATTGTTGCAATAAGAATTTGACCCACATCAACTCATTCACAGCCGAACAAGAGGCCATATACTCAGCCTTCATAGTAGACTGAGCAACCACCTTATGTTGCTTACTGCTCCAACAACAATCACCTTCCCCCACATACAACACATACCCGAAAGTGCATATTCTCATAGGTGCATCCCCATAACAGGCATCACTCCAAGTAGTAATATCAGTGTGCTCACCTCCTAAATGTAACCATAACTCTCTGGTTCCTACAAGATATCTCATCACTCTCTTGGCTGCCTCCCAATCTCTCTTCCTAGGATCATTAAGACTCCTACTGCTGCCGCTATGTTCGGTCTGGTACAGTTCATAAGTAGATCAAACTTCTTACGACCTGTCTATAAGGAATAGACGTCATAAACTCTCTCTCCTCTGGACTCATCTGATCATCTAAAATCATCATTCTTCCTTCTACACTCCCATCACTTACTTTTTTCAAGTCCATGGGAGTGGTACAACTGTTAGCCTTTTCCATCAGGATTTTTTCAAGCATATTACCTATTGCTTCTTTCTGAGTAAGTCTGATAATCCTTTTCCCCCTATCTCTCTCCATTTGGATCCTCGAAATATATTTTGCCTCACCTAAATCCTTCATATCAAATCTGCCCCTAAAATCTTTCTTTAGCCTATTGATCTTCTCCAAACACTTACTCAACAAAAGCAGATCATCCACATAAATTGCAATAAAAATGACAGCATTCTCATCTTCAAACATATAGATAGAATGGTCTGAGCTGATCCGGATATATCCCAGACTGGTGAGAAACTCATCTAGTTTCTTATTCCACTGTCGAGGAGCCTGCTTTAGTCCATATAAGGACTTTATGAGCTTGTAGACTTTGCTCTCTTCTCCTTCTTCTAAGAACCCCTCGGGTTGTCTCATGAAAATTTCTTCCTCTATCTCACCATTGAGGAAAACTGTCTTAATGTCCATCTGATGTATTTCCATGTCTTCAGCTGCTGCCAGACTGAGGAGAATCCTTACTGATGGGAACCGAACAACAGGAGCAAATGTCTCCTCATAGTCAATCCCCTCCTTTTGGGTAAACCCTTTCGCTACCAATAGAGCATTATATCTCTCAATGGTTTTATCTGGGTTCGGTTTTAGTTTAAATACCAATTTACACCCAATAGGTTTTCTGTTTGGAGGACAATCCGCTAGTTCCCAAGTTTTTGCTTCCATGATGGAGGCCATCTCATCATTTATGGCTATAATCCACCTTTCTTTCTCAGAACTATACACTGCTTTCGAGTAAGACTGAGGCTTATCTGGGTGAGATAGTTTAGTTACCTTATGAGCGGCATGTTTTTCTTGTATCCTTTTGCTGCTCTTTCTTCCTCCTTCAAACTCTGAAGCTGGAATGGATGGAAGTCTTCGATTTCGCCTCACTGTCTCATTGGCTCCCCTGTCCATGGGAGCCGGTTCTGGTCCCACTTCTTCTATCTCCTCGAAGTCCATAAGAGTGTGAGATTTCCGGTTACTCTGCTGTATCTCACATCTCCCCTGAATCTGCAATCACGCTTTCATTCATGTCTTTTTCGGGAACGACTGAGTTCTCCTCACTTTCGGACTCAAATCTGATTCTTATCTTCATTCTATATTTGAAAGGGTCAAATGACTTTCCTTCATCCATGACAACTAGGTGTTTGACCAGAATGATATCTTTATTTGCTAAGTTATAGACTCTATATCCCTTGACATCCTCATCATATCCCACAAAGTATCCAGGTTTTCTTTTAGCATCTAGTTTCCAGTTTTTCCTATCAGTGTCAAGGCTGTAAACTTGGCTACCGAATACTTTAAGGTGCGAGATATATGGTTACCTTCCAACCCATCTCTCATAAGGTGTCACTCCCTTTACAGCTGAGGTAAGGACTCTATTCTTAATGCAGTTGGCATAGTTCATTGATTCTGCCCAAAATCTTTTTCCTATTTTCTTGTCTCCCAACATACTGCATGCACTATTTTCTAGTGTTCGATTGAACCTCTCAGCTACCCCATTTGTTTCGGGTTATATGGTACGGTTTTCTGGTGCTGCACTCTCTCATCTCTCAAATATTCCTCAAACTGGTTAGAGGTATATTCCCCCCCATTATCACTCCTTATTCTCTTAATGGGGGTTTCATGCAACTTCTCACTCTAGGCTTTATATTCTTTGAAGTAAGTTGATGCTTCAGACTTTGTTTTTAGAAAGTAGACTCTAGAGTATCTAGACCAGCCATCAGTTATTGTCGACCAAATCTAGTATTTTCTCACCTCTATATATGGCGTCTTTGGGAAAGGGAAGTCTGTGAGCCTTATCTTGAGCACAGCCACTCTAATCATCCATCATTTCATTATCCCCAAACTGAATGCCTTCTACTACCCCAAGCTTTTTCATTTCCCTCAACCTATCAAAATGCACATGCCCTAACCGCTTATGCCAAATCATCAACTTAGGAACACCAACATAGTAAGCAATCTTCTTTTCATTACTCAGGTTAAGCCTAAACATTCCTTGGCTACCCTTATCTGCCGTGAAGTAAACTTCATCCCCATACTTAGCTGTAAAGACTCCTTTTCTAGTGAAGGTATCAAACTCTTTTTCATCTAACACAAACGTAGAGACAAGATTTTTACTCAGCTGAGGAATGTAGCGCACATCTGGGAATGTAAGTATAGAAGTCTTACCCTCCACTAAGACTTTCAGATCTACTGACCCCACTAGATCTGTAGTAACCACTCTCCCATCCCCATACTCTATCTCTTCAGTAGGGATCTTTCTTAGCTTAGTGAAGAGTTCCTTATCACGACACACATGCATGGATGCTCCTGAGTCGATGATCCATCCTTCCTGTGCAGCTTCCCGAATTGCTCCAAGGGCACACATCTATCTCCGAGGGATCTCCTTCTCCTCCAGACTCTCGTCAAGAAGAAGCTCCCCATCCTCCTCAGAAGACTCATCCTCGGTTTCTCCTGTCACTTTTGTAACCACAAGTGCCTTTTTGTTCCCTCTGAAAGAACCCCCTCCACGGTTCTCTTAGAGCCTCAGCTCCGACAGCTTGACACAATCTGCGATGAAGTGTCCCAGCTTTTTGCAAAAATGACAAAGACCCTTTGGGGGCCTCGGTCCTCCAGAATGATCTCTTTCCCCTTTGTACGGTTTTTTCGGATCCTTCCCCCATCGGTCCCCTCCTTCTACTAGACCTTGAATGCTCTTTCCTCCTCTCCAAATCTCCATTGTGTTTTCCTGCACAAGTATCATCCTGACCACTGTGCTCCATTTCCATGGACTATCAAGCATTTCCTGTACTCGGTACACTATGTTCTCGTACTCATCTGGATATTCATGATAAGGGTGTTAACTTTCATTTTCATAATACCTGTCCACCCGGCACTTTCCATCTCCATATACAAACAAGAAAGATCATTACGGTAATCTAACATCTTTCCTCCTTTGTAAGTGTAACTCATTTTCTTTTGCTCAGCCAACTGGAGCTCCTGAATAGTTCCACCTCTATAAATCTCCACCAAACTCACCCACAACTCCTCAGCCTTGTAAATGTGAAGATGAGGGGTGGACAAAGCTTGAGTGAGGTGCCTCAGAATGAAGATCTTGGCAGCCATGTTTACATCCTCCCACATTTGAGAATCGTTCTCCGCGGTCTTCACGGTCGCCGCTCCAAGTACTGTGGCAATATGAGTGAGGGGTGTTGAAATAAATAGCTTTAGGGTATTTTCTAAGTTTTAATATATTAGCGGAAAAAGAAAGCATGCAGACAGCTTGTCTTCATCTCTTCTCTTTTACCCCCATACTTGTCGTAGTTACTGAAGGAGAGAGAGAGTGATGGAGCCATGGCTGCCTCAGCTCCATAGACAGGGTTAGAAAGTGACCTTAAGTCACACTCTACAAAAAGGTTGAGTCCAGCAGGTTTCGAACCCCCGACTGGTAGAGCGTGGTGTAGCCGTCCGCTCTAACCAGTCTGTCGTAGATGTTCGCTAGAGTATATAGGGTATGATTAATATTTATTGTATGTTTTGTTCCCTAAACCGATTAACAGCAATGTAATTGTAACATCATAGAACAGGTTTAATTCAGTGCGGACTGAATACCGCACGAAACAAATGAATCTGTCATTTGTTTCGACGGACGAGATTTAATGTCGGTTATATCCAACGGCATACGTCTTTGCCGAGATCCCGAAAAGGTCACTTTGGCGGTTTGTGACGTGGCGTGACCTAGAGCCACGTGGAGAGATGACATTCGGTCGCGAGAATTCCGAGGAACGTACGGACGAGTGAAAAGTGGACACGCGTCCGCTTAATAGCCTTGTCGTATATAGGCCGTACAAAAGGTACACCGGCAATAGTACTTTTTGGTACGGTACAGTAATCTGATTGGTCCGTACTTCAGTAGATAGAAGTTATTAGAGGGTATCACGACTTAGAAAATTTGGTAGGTAGTCACCTCTCCCTTTGAGAGTTTGTACAAATTGGCATTTTTACTGCCTCATAACTTATCGTCTGGTTTGGCGTTTTCAGAGATTCTTTTTCCTACAGACTCAAGGGAGTCCAGGCTGCACAGGGGTGCAGTCAGATTATCTGCTTTTCTGCTTGGGTAGCAGTGGTTGCCATTCAAAGTGGGTTAGTTAGTAACTATCTAGAGGCTTCCTATATTCTGTAATCCAATAGAGGACACGAAATTTCAAAGGGTGTCTCCTTCCCTTTCCCCTTTTCGGACACACTACTGTCCCCATCATCTGCCTCCTCCGCTGAGGTAGCCGTTGCTGCAGGAAACCTTACTCCTCCAAATCTTGGTGGAGTTCCAGATGGTGGACGTTTCACTAGTCCACTACCGATACCCTAGTATCATTTTTCACACAAAGCTCCAATCATCATGGCTTCCCAATAGATGAACCCATATCCATTGAAGGTGGGCACCATAGAGGGTGGGCCCATAACCTGAATTTATGTGTCATCTATTGGACCACAGAATACAGGAAGCCTCTAGATACTTTTCACTAACCCACTTACCCGGGTGGGAGATACCACGGGTGGAAGTTACCTATACCCAAGTAGATAACCCTTCGGTACTACTAACCTCGAAACACACTTTTTACTATGATCCCATAGCCATCACCTGATCACTTTGCAGGTGGTAGACCTTGAGGTGGTTCTAAACCTCCTCATTCCAAAGGACGTCGTTGCCGATGGAGTCGCCTCCTCCGTCTACTACCCCTGTCATCACACAGGCTTTTCCCCTTTCCCTTCCTCTGTGGGAAACTTTAAAGCACAGGAGATAACCTAATGTCTTATATCCTTCGGAGATCTATC
>JBBHKE010002689.1:149350-173452 GCA_037447655.1 Zygnema cylindricum | reverse complement strand
AGATAGAAGTTATTAGAAGGAATCAGGACTTAGAAAATTTTGGTAGGTAGTCACCTCTCCCTTTGAGAGTTTGTACAAAATGGCATTTTTGGTGCCTCATAACTTATCGGCTGGTTGGCCGTTTTTAGTGATTCTTTTTGCTACGGACTCAGGGGAGTCAAAGCTACATAGGGGTGCAGTCAAATTGTCAGTTTGCCTTCTTGGGCAGCAGTGGTCGTGGCTTAAAGTGGGTTAGTTAAATACTATCTAGAGGCTTCTTGTATTCTGTAGTCCAATGGAGGACACAAAATTGCATTATTCGCTATGGCGGCAGCAATAGAGGGTACAAAAGACACTAGATGGATTATAGATACAGGTGGGTCGGCACACATGTGGTGAAACAAGGCAGTTTTCAAAAATTTGAAATCCACACCCGAGAAAAATATCTACAATGCCGGTGGTATGAGTGTACTAACATGGGCTATAGGTGATGTTTCTTTGCTAGTTGATATAGAAGGAAAGGCAATTGAGAGAACTCTTCACAATGTTCTTTTTGTCCCGGATTTGAATAAAATTTTGTTTTCAACTTCTTTGGTAGAAAGTAAAGGGTTTGGGGTCAATTTGAAAAATAGTCGGCAAGGTGTTAGCAAGAATGGAAAGATTGCAATCACATGCACTAGAGATGCCAACAAAATGTATCGAATGGATATGCCCAAAATAAAGAAAATGATGTTTTATATTTCGGTGCATTATCTTAAGATGAGCTGTGGCATAAGAGGTTACGCCATGTGAACTATGACAGTTTGAAAAAAATAGTACATGCAAGTAAATTTGAAGGAGTCGCTCTTTCAGATCAGTTGGCTAAAACGTGTGATGGTTGTGCACTAGGAAAAATACACAGATTACCGTTTCCTGAAAAATCTGAACACCGGTCCACTAAACTTTTGCAACTAATTCATTTTGATGTTTTCGGCCTTGCAAAGGTACTATTTGCCGAGGGGGTGAAATATATGGTAAAATTTTGCAGCTAATTTATTTTGATGTTTTTGGCCTTGCAAAGGTACTATCTGCAAGGGGGGGTGAAATATATGGTTATGTATACAGATGATTTTATGAGGTTTACTAAAGTCTACTTCGTGAAGGACAAGAGTGAATTCTTCACCCACTTCCAACACTACAAAGCATGGGTGGAGAAACTCCAAGATCTGCCAATTCTGGAACTCAGATCGGACAACGGCGACAAATATACTTCAAAAGAGTTTGAAAAATTCCTACTTAAAGAAAGTATTAGTCATCAACTCACCGTTCATATTCACCGAAACAAAATGGGGTTTCAAATAGACTAAATAGCATTATTACAAAGATCTCTAGGTCCATGCTTGCAGATAAGGACGTGGATTCAAAATTCTGGGCTGAAGCATTGAATTGTGTTGTTTATACAAAGAATAGCATAGTGTCAAGATCGATAAAGACTACTCCTTACGAGGTCTGGACAGGTAGAAAATCTGATGTTAGTCATTTCAAAGTCTTTCGTAGCAAATGCTTTATTTTAAATACATCTAAAGACAGATGGAAAATGGAACACAAAGGACTACCGGGTATTTTGTTGGGGTATGATGATCACTCCAAAGGGTATACAGTCTTTGTATTTGAGAAACAGAAAATAATTGTAGCACTGAATATTATTGTAAAAGATGAGCTTAACTCGATATATTTATTTAAACTTACAGCGCAACAAAAGCAGCAAAAAAGTATATGAGTATGTCATTTTAGACTGCAAACAAGAGATTGTCACACAGATGAACAAACCTCTGGTGGTGACACTGGTGTCCGCAACTAACCAAGTTTGTCAACAAGTTGAGTTTCAGCCACATAACTAGATTTCGAATCCTACGAATTCTACACAGGGACAAAAGAGAAATCCAAGGGATCCGACGATTTAAGCCTTATAATTTTCGAGGGGAAGACGATCTAGTAGCCACCTGCAAGCAAACTCCCACTTTGCCTACTCAGCGGCCTCATGGGAGCCTCTGAATATTCGGGAGGTCTTCTCATCACTAGAACGACATCACTAGATCAAGGCAGCCAACGACGAAATCAAGTCGATCATGGAAGCTCAGACATGGGAGCTTGTGGATCTTCCTCCGGATCAAAAAGTGACCGGCAACAAATGGGTATTCAAGGTAAAGTTAAATCCCGATAACACCATTGAACGATATACAGCTAGGCTTGTGGCAAAGGGGTTTAATCAAAAAGAAAGAATTGACTTTGAAGAAACTTTTTCTCTGGTTGTAAGATTTGCGACAGTTAAGATCTTGCTGTCTGTAGCTGCTATAGAAGATATGGAAATACATCAGATGGATGTAAAAACGGCTTTCTTCCATGAAGAGCTAGAAGAGACTATTTACATGGAGCGGCCTGAAATGTATGCAGAGCCAAGAAAAAAACACTTAGTATGCAAATTATTAAAATCTTTGTACGGTCTAAAACAGGCCCCTATACAATGGAATCTGAAGCTTGACGAATTCTTAACCAGCCTAGATTTCAAACAATAAGCTCTGATCATTTTGTTTACATTCTAAAGGGTGAGGATGGGATAGTGTATATTGCAGTGTATGTAGATGATCTTCTACTAATTAGCAAATCAATGGCTGAAATTAACAATATCAAAACTGATTTAAATTCACGGTTTGAGATGAAAGACCTCAGTGAGGCGAAATATATTAAGGGTGTTCAGGTAGAAAGGGATATAAATAAGAGATTAATAAAATTGACTTAAAAGGAGGCTATTGGAAACATGTTAGATGAGTATGGAATGTGGGGGGCAAAAGGGTGTGTAACTCTAATGGAGTTTCGACAAAAATTAGAGGGACAAGAGACAGAACCGGGTGTTATTGTTAGTGAGTATTTACAGTCAAGGGAGGATGATCCTATGACACTAATACCTTACGGACAAATAGTGGGAATTTTAATATATTTTATGAATTATACCCGTCGTGATATTGTAGCAGCAGTTGGGGTACTGAACACTAGTCTAGGAAATCACATAAAATCTGATCGTGATGCAGCAAAGAGAGTCTTAAGATATTTGGGAGGAACCAAAAACCTCAAACTCACACTAGGCGAAGGAGAAGTGAGGCTCCAAACATAGAGTGATGATAGCTATGGCGACATGCCAAGCCAGAAATCCACCACGGGATTCGTGATTAGGAAAGGGACTTGTTGCTAGAGCAACAAACTTCAAAAGGTTACGGCACAATCGATAACGGAGTCAGATTACATGGCAGCAAGCTCGGCCCTCAATGAACTTTTATTGGTGAAATCCATATTGCAAGAATTGATATACATGCAAGTTGGTCCACAAGTGATCTAGTGTTATAACCAGGCTGCCATTGCCATTGCCTCTAGCACGAGTCACCACTTCAAGAGTAAGCACATGGATGTAAGATTACACTTTGTAAGAGAAAAAGTATTTTCCCAGGTAATTAAATTATGCTTTCTACCAATGCAAAAATGATTGCAGATATGCTCACTAAAGCTCTTCTTGGTCCTAAGCTGCAGTATTGTAGGATTGCAGTGGACTAAGTGGCTAGCTGAGTTGTTGCGTTGATATGCTGCCATACTGTGCTAAATCCTACATTGGGATGCAGTGGAACTAGGTAAATTTGTGGCGTTGCTTTGCTGCCATACTACGCTAGTACACCAACGCAGCTGCACTTCCTAACATCACATCTGAGCTAATACACTGAGTCTAAAGCTTAAAGGGAGTGTTGATTTTGGAAAGCTTTAAGTCTCAGTAAATTAGTGTGACGGCACAAAGAGTAAAATATAGCGCAAATGACATGCGTCGTCACTTAAGTACAAAAGAGGTATTTCAGAATGGCACCGACATTCGCATATGCCTGTCACACATTCAACAAGACAAAGTAGCTGCGACGCAAATGGGACAAAGGAGCTGCAAGGCAATTGGGTCAAAGCAGCTGCGGTTATTCAGTACGGGACTACGAAGATGCGACGAAACTGCCGTGATGTTGAATATGATTCGGAAGAAGACAACGTAGCTACGGTTGATCTGAATCAAGTCAATGGAAGAGATTCATAGTTATTTGCTGGCAAGTGTATTCCCAACGTCTAGATCAACTCATCTGGACAATAGTAATTAAGGCGGCGACAAGTATTTGTATTGACCTCTTAGTAATAGTGATTGTACAGTGGCAGAATTAGCTTTAGTATGATTAAGAGTACTTGATCTTCGTGGCAATTAGGATTTTGCACGTATCTCTCAAGAACGTTCGTATCGAAGGTACAACACTCTGTAATAGGAAAAGTACGAGTAGAAACTCACTTCGAGCATAAGACTTAGGAGTTAGTACATTTGATTTATCCAGACTTCTAGATTTTGTAATTTGCGAACAATTTTTGGTAAAGTTCTGAGTCGCATATCTTGGTGGATGTTGTATCAATATGCCTAAAACTTTAAGAGTTTTCAGACGTTGTAAAATTCTATACTATGGTGTAGTTTGAAGCAGTTTGGACATTTGTGTCGAATTTGATGAGCTGTAGAAAACAATTGTTGGGTAGGATTCTTGGTAAGGTTATCCGAGTGAATTATGTCTACTTCTACTACTACTGCTGCTGCTCCACCTGCTCTAGTGGTCGTGGAAAAAAACAATGGATATTTTGTGATAGTCAAGCTACGATTGTAATTGCAGCAAACCTTAAGTATCACTTTAAAGCAAAGCATATGGATATTGTTTGAGCTTTGTTAGAGAGAAAGTTGATACTAAAATAATTAGTTTGGAATATAGACCGGATGGAAAGATGGTAGCAGATATGATAACTAAGTCGGTTTCCTCTCCCAAATTTATATTTTGTACGGAGTGCAACTCAAAGACCTCCATTGGTCCTCAGAGTAGGCAACTCACACGAAGCCTCTAAGATAACCCTGACCCCTTTGTGTTTCAGCAAGAATAAGTGTCACCCCCAAAGTCAAAAAATATGAACACCTTCACATTTATGAAGACAAGACTTCTTTGAGTCTTTAGCAAAAAGAATCTCTTAATTTGCTCCCCTGAGCAATAGGTTATGGCTGGTCAAAACTGACCTTTATATTTAAAAACTCTCTTAGAGAGAGGTACCTAAATATCACTTAGTCATGGTCTGCCTACTCACGACTACCTACTACTAAACCTTAGTACAATAGAAACACTATATAGTACAAGAAGGTACAATGGGCGATGTACTTATTGTACGTCTATTGTACGACATAGTCTACAAGGTAACACCTCTAAAATTGGGAGCCATGGTTCCTACTCCCATCTTTTCCGGTATCAAATAATGCGGAGCCACGTGGCACCGCGTGACGTTATTTACGAATGCCGCCAAAAGCTCACTTCGAGTGGCGGCTACATTGTTGACAGTACGATCAAAATATATTTCACACGATTCAGATTTGCGTACGTGCATGAATTGTTCCTCTCCGTTAGTTTGGTGTTAACTAGCCGTTGCGGTAATGTTTATATATCTTTGAAATTGTCACGTGTAACTATTCGTAACGCCTTAATGGTTAAGGCTCCCGGCTATTTAGAATCTAGAGGTCGCAGGTTTAAAACTTCAATTAGACAACATTTTGGTAAAATATCATATACTTCAAAATCTGCCACTTTCTAAATATGGCGGCAGCCATGGCGTGCCTTTGATCCTCACTATCTCTATTTAATGCAATTCTGTGTCCTCCATTGGACCACAGAATACAGGAAGCCTCTAGATAGTATTTAACTAACCCACTTTAAGCCACAACCACTGCTGCCCAAGAAGGCAAACTAACAATTTGA
The DNA here is from genome assembly GCA_037447655.1 of Zygnema cylindricum. Classification (NCBI taxonomy): domain Eukaryota; kingdom Viridiplantae; phylum Streptophyta; class Zygnematophyceae; order Zygnematales; family Zygnemataceae; genus Zygnema; species Zygnema cylindricum. The sequence continues at coordinate 167,639 of JBBHKE010002689.1, read as the reverse complement.
CAGCACCCCTATGTAGCCTGGACTCCCTTGAGTCCGTAGAAAAAAGAATCACTGAAAACGGCCAACCAGGCGATAAGTTATAGGGTGGCAAAGATGCCAATTTATACAAACTCTCTGAGAGAGAGGACTATCTACCTAAATTTTCCTAAGTCCTAGTTTTTCCTAATTCCCTCTCACAGCTCCTATCTACTATCTGTACGAACCAATCACAAAACTGTATAGTACTAGAAAGTACTACTGCCGATGTACTTTCTGTACGGCCTCTGTACGACAAGGCCATAAGTGGACGCGTGTATACTTTCCACTCATCCGTACGTTCCTCGAAATTCCCGCGACCGAATGATGTCTCCCCACGTGGCGCCACGTGATGCCACGTCACTAAATGCCAAAGTGACCACTCCGGGATTTCGGCGATGATGTGCGCCGTTGGATTATATGCGAAACGTAATCTTGGCCAGAATAAATACTTGCGCGATATTTGTTCCGATGTAGAAATAAAATGCGTGGTATCCGTTTTGAATTAGCGTCGTACGACGTACTTTATAAAACTGTATATATGTACGCCGTAAACAGTTTTAGTTAAATGAACTTTATCCTTTCGAACTAAATATATATCTATCACATACCATAGCACTTAGCATTGGTCCTAGTCTATTAGGATAAAGCTGACCGCTACTGGTCGATTTGAGGAACCGCAGGTACCGGGATCAAATATTTGGTCCGTCAAGTATATTTTTAGTAACCTACTAAAAATAGCTGTCTGTTGAACTAAGGCAGCCATGGATCAACCTCTCTCTCTTTCCTTCAGTGACTACAGCAAGTATGGGGGCTAGAGAGCGGAGGTGGAGGCAGGCTGTCCGTCCTTTTCTTTTTCTTTTTATAAAAACATATTTAAACCTAGAAAATACTCTATAAATCTATAAATTTCAACACTCCCCTTATTTTCTAGTCTAATTCTAATTTTTCTTTCAACCCGCATTTTTCCTGACAATATTTTAGTTTAGGAGAGGGCTCAGGTTTGGTCATCATGTCAGCCACCATTTCTTCATCAGGTCTATACACAAGATTTAGAATTTTATTTTCAACTTTTTCTCTTACGAAACTTAATCTTATGTCCATATGTTTTGCTTTGAAATGGTGTTTTGGATTGGCTGCAATTGCAATTGCAGCTTGGTTATCGCAAAAGATTTCATGCACTCCCTCCTTCATAAATCCCAGTTCTTGTAACAATGATTTCACCCACATTAGTTCTTTTACAGCAGAACACGACGCCATATACTCAGCCTCCATAGTAGACTGAGCAACCACCTTTTCTTGCTTACTGCTCCAACAGCAAGCACCTTCCCCCACATACAAAACATATCCAGAAGTGCATCTTCTCATAGGTGCATCCCCATAACTGGCGTCACTCCAAGTGGTGATATCAGTATGCTCCCCTCCCAAATGCAACAATAACTCTCTAGTTCCCACCAGATATCTCATGACTCTCTTGGCTGCCTCCCAATCTCTCTTCCTATGATCATTAAGACTCCTACTGAGTACTCCGACTTCTGCCGCTATGTCCGGCCTGGTACAGTTCATAAAATAGATTAAGCTTCCTACGACCTGTCTATAAGGAATAGACTTCATGAACTCTCTCTCCTCTAGACTCATCTGATCGTCTAAGATCATCACTCCTCCTTCTACACTCCCATCACTTACTTTTTTCAAGTCCATGGGAGTGGTACAACTGTTAGCATTTTCCATCTGGAATTTCTCAAGCATATTACCTATTGCTTCTTTCTGAGTAAGTCTCATAATCTTTTTCCCTCTATCTCTCTCCATTTGGATCCCCAAAATATATTTTGCCTCCCCTAAATCCTTCATATCAAATCTGCCCCTAAGATCTTTCTTTAGCCTATTGATATTATCTAAAGACTTACTTAACACAAGCAGATCATCCACATAAATTGCAATAAAAATGACACCATTCTCATCTTCAAACATATAGATAGAATGGTCAGAGCTAATCCGGATGTATCCCAGATCGGTGAGAAACTCATCTAGTTTCTTATTCCACCGTCGGGGAGCCTGTTTCAGTCCATATAAGGACTTTATGAGCCTGCACACTTTGCTCTCTTCTCCTTCTTCCACAAACCCCTCGGGTTGCCTCATAAAAATTTCTTCCTCTAACTCACCATTAAGAAAAGCAGTCTTAATATCCATCTGGTGAATTTCCATGTCTTCCGCTGCGGCCAGACTGAGGAGAATCCTTACCGATGGGAACCGAACAACAGGAGCAAAGGTCTCCTCATAGTCAATCCCCTCTTTTTGGGTGAACCCCTTTGCTACCAATCGAGCCTTATACCTCTCAATTGTATTATCTGGGTTCAGTTTTAGTTTAAATACCCATTTACATCCAATAGGTTTTCTGTCTGGAGGGCAATCCGCTAGTTCCCAAGTATTTGCTTCCATGATAGAAGCCATCTCATCATTTATGGCTCTAATCCATCTTTCTTTCTCTGGACTATTCACTGCCTCTAAGTAAGACTGAGGCTCATCTGGGTGAGATAGCTTAGTTACCTTATGGGCAGCTTGTTTTTCCTGTATCCTTTTGCTGCTCCTCCTTCCTCCCTCAAACTCCGAAGCTGGAATGGACGGAAGTCTTGGATTTCTTCTCACTGTCTCATCGGCTCCCCTGTCCATAAAAACCGTATCTTGTCCCGCTTCTTCCATCTCCTCGAAGTCCATAGGAGTATGTGAGGTTTCCGGTGAGTCTCCTGTATCTTCGATCTCCCCTGAATCTGTAATCACAGTTTCACTCATGTCTTTTTCGGGAACGACTGAGTTCTCCTCACTTTCGGACTCAAATCTGATCCTTATCTTCTTTGTATATTTGAAGGGGTCAAATGACTTCCCTTCATCCATGACAACTAAGTGTTTGACCAGAATGATATCTTTCTTTGCTAAGTCATAGACTCTATATCCCTTAACATCCTCATCATATCCCACAAAGTATCCAGGTTTTCCCTTAGCATCTAGTTTCCAGTTTTTCCTATCCGTGTCAAGACTGTAAACTTGGCTACCAAATACTTTAAGGTGTGAGATATCTGGTTTCCTTCCAACCCATCTCTCATAAGGTGTCACTCCCTTTACAGCTGAGGTAAGGACTCTATTTTTAATATAGTTGGCACAGTTCATTGCCTCTGCCCAAAATCTCTTTCCTATTTTCTTGTCTGCCAACATACTACATGCACTATCTCCTAGTGTTCTATTCAACCTCTCAGCTACCCCATTTTGTTCTGGGTTATATGGTACAGTTTTCTGGTGCTGCACTCCCTCATCTCTCAAATATTCCTCAAACTCGTTAGAGGTATATTCCCCCCCATTATCACTCCTTATCCTTTTAATGGGGGTTTCATGCAACTTCTCACTCCAAGCTTTATATTCTTTGAAGTAAGTTGATGCTTCAGACTTTGTTTTCAGAAAGTAGACTCTAGAGTATCTAGACCAGTCATCAGTTATTGTCATCATAAACCTCTTTCCTGCAACCGAAGGTACTTTTGCAGGCCCCCAAATATCTGTGTGGGTTAAATCTAATACTTTCTCACCTCTACATGTGGCGGCATTGGGAAAGGGAAGTCTGTGAGCCTTACCTTGAGCACAACCACTACAATCATCCATCATTTCATTATCCCCAAACTCAATGCCATCTACTACCCCAAGTTTTTTCATTTCCCTTAACCTATCAAAATGTACATGCCCCAACCGCTTATGCCAAATCATCACCTCAGGAACACCAACATAGAAAGCATTCTTCTTTTTATTACTCAAGTTAAGCCTAAACATTCCTTGGCTACCCTTATCTGCTGTGAAGTAAACTTCATCCCCATACTTAGCTGTAAAGACTCCCTTTCTTTTGAAGGTATCAAACTCTTTGTCATCTAACACAGACGTAGAGACAAGGTTTTTACTCAGCTGTGGAATGTAAAGTACATCTGAGAATGTAAGTATAGAAGTCTTACCCTCCACTAAGACTTTCAGATCTACTGATCCCACTAGATCTGTAGTTACCACTCTCCCATCCCCATACTCTATCTCTACAGTAGGAATCTTTCTTAACTTAGTGAAGAGTTCTTTATCACGACACATATGCATGGATGCACCTGAGTCGATGATCCATCCTTCCTGTGGAGCTTCCCGGATGGCTCCAAGGGCACACTTCTGCCTCCGAGGAATCTCCTTCTCCTCCAAACTCTCGTCAAGAAGAAGCTCCCCATCCTCCTCAGAGGACTCATCCTCGGTTTCTCCTGACAACTTTGTAACCACAAGTGCCTTTTTCTTCCCTCCGGAAGAACCCCCTCCACGGTTCTCTTGGAGCCTCAGCTCTGATAGCTTGACATAATCTGCAATAAAGTGCCCCGGCTTTTTGCAATAATGACAAAGACCCTTTGGGGGCCTTTGTCCCCCTGAAAGATCTCTTTCCCCTCTATAAGGTTTCTTCGGGTCCTTTCCCCATCGGTCCCCTCCTACTGCTAGAGCTTGAATGCTCTTTCCTCCTCTCCTAATCTCCATTGTGTTTTCCTGCACAAGTATCATCCCGACTACTGTGTTCCATTTCCATGAACTATCAGGCATTCCCTGTACTCGGTACACTAAGTTTTCGAACTCATCTGGTAATTTCATGATAAGGGTGTTAACTTTCATTTTCATTGTACCTATCCACCCGGCACTTTCCATTTCTGTATGCAAACAAGAAAGATCATTACAGTAATCTAACATCTTTCCTCCTTTGTAAGTGTAACTCAATAGCTTTTGCTCAGCCAACTGGAGCTCCTGAATAGTTCCAGCTCTATAAATTTCCACCAAACTCACCCACAACTCCTCGGCCTTGTAAATGTGAAGATGAGGAGTGGCCAAACCTTGAGTGAGGTGCCTCAGAATGAAGTTTTTGGCAGCCATGTTTACATCCTCCCACATTTGAGTATCGTTCTCCACGGTCTTCACGATTGCCGCTCCCGATACTGTGGCAATAGGAGTAAGGGGTGTCTCCTTCCCTTTCCCCTTTTCGGACACACTGCTGTCCCCATCATCTGCCTCCTCCGCCGAGGCAGCCGTTGTTGCAGGAAACCTTACTCCCCCAAATCCTGGTGGAGTTCCTGAAGGTGGACGTTTCACTTGTCCACTGACGATACCCCAGTATCGTTTTTCACACAAAGCTCCCATCATCATGGCTTCCCAATAGATGAACCCACATCCATTGAAGGTGGGCACCCTAGAGGGTGGGCCCATAACCTGCAATTCTGTGTCCTCCATTGGACCACAGAATACAGGAAGCCTCTAGATAGTATTTAACTAACCCACTTTAAGCCACAACCACTACTGCCCAAGAAGGCAAACTGACAATTTGACTGCACCCCTGTGTAGCATGGACTCCCCTGAGTCCGTAGAAAAAAGAATCACTGAAAACGGCCAACCAGGCGATAAGTTATAGGGTGGCAAAGATGCCAATTTATACAAACTCTCTGAGAGAGAGGACTATCTACCTAAATTTTCCTAAGTCCTAGTTTTTCCTAATTCCCTCTCACAGCTCCTATCTACTGCCTGTACGAACCAATCACAAAACTGTATAGTACTAGAAAGTATTGCTGCCGATGTACTTTCTGTACGGCCTCTGTACGACAAGGCCATAAGTGGACGCGTGTATACTTTCCACTCATCCGTACGTTCCTCGGAATTCCCGCGACCGAATGATGTCTCCCCACGTGGCGCCAGGTGATGCCACGTCACTAAATGCCAAAGTGACCACTCCGAGATTTCGGCGATGATGTGCGCCGTTGGATTATATGCGAAACGTAATCTTGGCCGGAATAAATACTTGCGCGATATTTGTTCCGATGTAGAAATAAAATGCGTGGTATCCGTTTTGAATTAGCGTCGTACGACGTACTTTATAAAACTGTATATATGTACGCCGTAAACAGTTTTAGTTAAATGAACTTTATCCTTTCGAACTAAATATATATCTATCACATACCATAGCACTTAGCATTGGTCCTAGTCTATTAGGATAAAGCTGACCGCTACCGGTCGATTTGACGAACCGCGGGTACCGGGATCAAATCTCTGGTCCGTCAAGTATATTTTTAGTAACCTACTAAAAATAGCTGTCTGTTGAACTAAGGCAGCCATGGATCAACCTCTCTCTCTTTCCTTTAGTGACTACAGCAAGTATGGGGGCTAGAGAGCGGAGGTGGAGGCAGGCTGTCCGTCCTTTTCTTTTTCTTTTTATAAAAACATATTTAAACCTAGAAAATACTCTAGAAATCTATAAATTTCAACATTTAAAGTATAAATAAATTAGAGAAGTGAACTATTAATTTCCTCTTTTCAACAACAACTGTTTGTATCTCTCTAGACAGCACAAGCAGCCATGGCTATAGCTACCTCTTCATTTTTAGTGACTGCAACAAGTGTGAGAGTTGAAAATAGGAGTTAGAGGAAGACTGCCTTGGCTTTTTTTCTACATTTCATTTTAGACCTAGAAAATACTAAAAGAACCATTAATTTCTACACTCCCCTTATTTTCTAGTCACTCTTTAATTTCAGACCACACTTCTCTTAGCAGAAAATAAGCTTCGGGAAGGCATTGGTTTGGTCATCATGTCTGCTACCATCTCGCTATCTCGTATATACTCTAAACTGATTATTTTGTTTTCTACCTTCTCTCTAACAAAGCTAAGTCTTATGTCCAGGTGTTTAGCTTTAAAATGATGTTTAGGATTGGCAACAATAGCGATTGTTGCTTGATTATCACAAAATAATTTCTGCACACCACTCTTAAGGTGACCAAGCTGTTGAAATTTAAGTAATTTTTAGGTCTAGAGATTGGAAAATAAAAAGGCAAAAAGGGGACACTGACAACCTACCTCTAACTCTTCACTCAAGTCCCCACACTTGTCGCAGTCACTGAAGACTTGAAGAGGAGTTAGATCAATGGCTGCCTAGGCTGTCCAAAGTGAACAAGAAGGCAATTCTTAATAGAGTTATCTAAAAGGAGTGACGGATCCAGGATTTGATCCTGATACCTGCCATCTGTCAAACTAGCCGTTCGCTTTAACCAACAAGTCTAAATACAATGCTAAAGTACAATAGGTTTGACAGATATTTATATTTGTACACGTAGTCTAGTTCGTCTAACAGAAATAGATACGTAATGCATAGATACAGTTTTGTATAGTACGGAGTACGATTTAATGTATTGTATGAAATGGATACCGCGCATTTGTTTCGAACGCGAAACAAATATCGCATGTATATTTTCAACGGCTACAATTGTATCCGGTTTGATCGGACGGCCACGATAGGCACCAAGATCACGGATTATGTACTTTTGGCGTTTTTCAGTCATCGCCACGTCATGTGACACGTGGCGCGACAATGTTGGATTGCAGCGACTCCGGAGATTGCGGTAACAAATCCGGCTATGACACGTGTCGACATTTTGGCCATGTTGTACAATGGCCGTACAGAAAGTACACCGGCACCTGTACTTTTCTGTACGACACACTAATTTGATTGGTGCCGTACTTCAGTAGATAGAGTTTTAGAGAGGGAATAGGACTTAGAAAATTTTGGGTAAGTAGCTGCCTCTCCCAAAGAGCACCTTGTATAAATGGCAAACTTTGCCAGCCATAACTATCAATTTAATCGACCATTTTCAGTGATTCTTTTTGCTGCAGACTCAAGAAAGTCCAGGCTACACAGGGGTGTAGTGGGTTAGAGGTTTTGTCTGCCAGGGTGGCTGCATTTCTAAGGGAAAGTCAAAGTATGTGAATGTGTCCAAATCTCATATTCTAACTTTGCATTCTGTGGTGGAACTGAGCACACAGAAAGTGTTATTTCACAGGGTGAATCTATATTGGGGTTCTGACTGTCAAGGGGTTAGTCATTTGGGTTTATATCAAGTTTGGAGTCGGCACTATCTAGATTAGCTTCTTTGGATATGCATACTCTGAGGGCCAATCGAGGTCTCAGAGTTTCAAGTTATGGGCCCACCATCTAGGGTGCCTATGTTTGATGGAACAGACTTCACTTATTGGGAGTTTATAATGGCGGGATTGCTTTTCGAGAAGCACTTATGGGGAATTGTTTCGGGAAAAGTGAGATGTCCACCACCTGGCTTTGGAGGAGCTTACTATAGAGATTCATTTGAGGCTGCCCAAAATATCAACCGGATTTCAGATGCAACGGAAGGTGAAGGGAAAAATCTTTCCGTGGATGGGGAAATAGGGGAGAAGGAAAAAGGGACACCTATGGTGAGGGGAGCTAGGCTCTCAGCTATGGTACCACATGTAGGGATTAAAACTGAAGAAAATGACAAAAAAATATGGGAATATAAAAACACTATAGCAAAACATCTCATACTTAGATATGTGTCTAAGTCGATAGCTATCACTCTTTTAAGTCTAACCAAGTCTTCAGAGATATGGGAAGCACTAATTAAAATTTATAAGAGTGAGACTATTTAGAGGCAGCAATTAGTAAAACATGAAATAGAGGCCTACGTTTATAAAGGGCGGTAGCATGATAGAGTTTTGCAATGATATTGTTGCGTTATATGTTGAGCTTACTAGTGCGGGATATGTAGAATCTGAGGAGAGTAAGATTAATACACTACTTATGAAACTTCTAGATGAGTACGAAAACATCATTTGTCATATGCACGCAAAGGATGGCTCCTCATGGACTTGGAGCTTTACCATGGGGATAATTCTTGTGAGGGAAAGCACTTTGGAGCTTCGTAGGGGAAGCGACAGGGTCAATGCATTTTCAACTGGTGGTGATTGGCGGAAGCGTGATGAGAGGAACGGTGGTGAAGAGCGAAAGCGTGATGAGAGGAACGGTGGTGACGAGCCGAAGCGTGATGAGAGAAAGAAAGACAAAGGTAAACCTTATCGGAACTTTGGTGGAAAAAGAGGGAGAGGAAAAGAAAGGGGAGCTTTGAAAAAGGGGGTTTGCTTCTTTTGTAGGGAACCGGGTCATAATATGGAGGAATGCCCTTGTTTGGAAAAACTTAGGAGTTGGAATATGGATGAGGAGGAAGAAGGGGAAGAGGAGAAAGAGGATGAAGATTTTTTAGAGCTTCTCCGGATTAGTAGTATAGGGAAGAGAGAAAAGCACACAGAAATTCCACGAAAGCAAAAGTGTGCTTTTGGAGGTATAAGGGAAGTAAAGAGAGAGGAGATACTTGAGAGAGTTCAAAATATTGAGGATAGTTTCATAGCTATTTTGGAAACAGAAAACTGGTCGGAAAGGGAGACTTCAACGGATTTCGAGGAAAGGTGATAATTAATTCTAGAGGGGGTTTTAAAGGATAGGGGACAAGAGAAATATTTGACTAAAGGTTTAGGGGAGAAAATATATTTATTGGGAATTAAAATAGAAAGTGATAGTGGAAAAAATTCCATGGGAGAGAGTGAGGGAAGTTCAGAAAATGGGGTAATTATCATGGATAAAAATATGAGTACGGAAGATGTAGATCTTATGAGGAACTTAGTGGGGACTAGTGTTTTTTGGGAATATTTGGGGGTGGATGGATTTGACATCACTACTTGGTGTGATGTCGCTTGTGAAGATGTGCCTGTAAAAGGGTTATCATCCGGGTATGTGTTGCAAGTTGGGGATGGGGCAGACTGTTGGAAATGCAAAATGGAAAGTAGATTCTGGTTGGATGAAAAGGGGAGAAGGTGGATAAAATCTTTAATCGGATTTATGAAAAGTGGCATGCAAAATAAAATGTATGATCAACAAGATGAAATTATTTTTGGTCATCTAATACACTTTCTTAAATATAAAAGTATTCGCTTGAAGCTTCATGAAGGAAAAATGAAAAATGAAAGGAAAATATATATATATATATATATATATATATATATATATATATATATGTATTTATTGTTTTTGATGGGAGTTGAAAGTAAGTAGACTGGAAAATAAGGAGAGTGTTGAAATTAAAGTATTTTCTAGGTCTAGAGATTGTAAAATAAAAAGGCAAAAAGGGGACACTGACAACCTACCTCTAACTCTCCACTCAAGTCCCCACACTTGTCGCAATCACTAAAGACATGAAGAGGAGTTAGATCAATGGCTGCCTAGGCTGTCCAAAGTGGACAGGAAGGCAATTCTTAATATAGTTATCTAAAAGGAGTGACGGACCCAGGATTTGATCCTAATACTTGCCATCTGTCAAACTAGCCGTTCGCTTTAACCAATAAGTCTAAATACAGTGCTAGAGTACAATAGGTTTGACAGATATTTATATTTGTACACGTAGTCTAGTTCGTCTAACGGAAATAGATACGTAATGCATAGATACAGTTTTATATAGTACGGAGTACGATTTAATGTATTTTATGAAATGGATACCGCGCATTTGTTTCGAACGCGAAACAAATATCGCATGTATATTTTCAACGGCTACAATTGTATCCGGTTTGATCGGACGGCCACGATAGGCACCGCGATCACGGATTATGAACTTTTGGCGTTTTTCAGTCATCGCCACGTCATATGACACGTGGCGCGACAATGTTGGATTGCAGCGACTCCGGAGATTGCGGTAACAAATTCGGCTATGACACGTGTCGACATTTTGGCCATGTTGTACAATGGCCGTACAAAAAGTACACCGGCACCTATACTTTTCTGTACGACACACTAATTTGATTGGTGCCGTACTTCAGTAGATAGAGTTTTAGAGAAGGAATAGGACTTAGAAAATTTTGGGTAAGTAGCTGCCTCTTCTAGAGAGCACCTTGTATAAATGGCAAACTTTGGCCAGCCATAACTATCAATTTAATCGACCATTTTCAGTGATTCTTTTTGCTACAGACTCTAGAAAGTCCAGGATACACAGGGGTGTAGCTGGTTAGAGGTTTTGTCTGCCAGGGTGGCTGCATTTCTAAGGGAAAGTCAAAGTGTGTGAATGTGTCCAAATCTCATATTCTAACTTTGCATTCTGTGGTGGAACTCAGCACACAGAAAGTGTTATTTCACAGGGGTGAATCTATATTGGGGTTCTAACTATCAAGGGGTCAGTCATTTGGGTTTATATCAAGTTTGGAGTCGGCACTATCTAGATTAGCTTCTTTGGATCTGCATACTCTGAGGGCCAATGGAGGTCTCACAGTTTCACAAGCTCACCAAGCAAAGACTTGACCCACATCAATTATTTTACAGAAGAGCAAGAGGCCATATTATCAGCCTTCATGGTGGACTGAGCAATAACCTTTTGCTATTTGCTACTCTAGCAACAAGCTCCATCACCCACGTACAATACATATCCAGAAGTACATCTCCTCATCGGAGCATCACCATTAGTGGCATCACTCCAAGTAGTGATGTTAGTATTCCCTCCACCCAAATGCAACCATAGATCCCTAGTTCTTAACAATTATCTAAGGACTCTCTTAGTTGCCTCCGAATCTCTCTTAGTGGGAGCATTTAGACTTCTATTCAGCACTCCTACAGCTGCAGCCAAATCCGACCTGGTACTATTCATAAAATTGATTAGTCTTCCCACTTCATGTTGTTTTGAAATGTTAGTTTCGTGCGTACGCCACATTTTGTGCGCACGCAACGTTTCGTGCGTAGATTATTACTGGAAATAATGTGGTGGTACAAATAGAGGTTCAAATGGATTTGTGGATTGTGGGGAGTAATTGAACGATTGGAATTAAAAGGACGTGAGGGAGTTATTGAGTGGCTTGGAATACGTTTGCAAATGGACGGCGGATCGGGAAGCGATTCGATGTGAAATATATGAAATGTTGATTATGTACGCCGCGAGTACGGAGCATCGTATTTGGACAAGTGTACTTTATTTGCGACAGGCGCATTTATTGCAAAGGACGCAATTTCAGTACGGAAAATATTTGAAGGTACGGATTAATTTCAGCAAGTGGGTCATGGTACATTTCGAGGGCGGAAGGCGTCCGCCGACTTTTTTTTTAAGAGATCACAATTTTGATGACGCGGTATCAAGTGGACCGTAAATATGTGATGTTGATTCACTACGTGGTTTTGTCCACAAGTGACTAATCAAGTTGATACTCAATACGCGAATTTTTCGGAAGCATCGATGTTAATATTTTGATTGAACATTGTTTTGTCTTTTTGTGCATTAATTATTTATGTAGATTTACTGATTTCTAACATACCTTGAAGTATTCGGGTATACCAACATTAATAGAGGTAGCTGGTAGATAGCGTACGGCTGGTATGCCTCCGTACATTCAGCAGTAAGCTCTTGTATATATTTGTATGACTTAGTCATTTTAGGACTTAGGGAACTTTCTGTACCAAAAACTGTTTATGATCATTTTTGGTAATTTTGTCTGGGTATTGCCCTCATATTTGATGTCATAATTATCTGAAATTCTGTATGTGTGTTCCTCTTTATATTTTTGATATTTTCACAGATTTTCAGGACTATTGTGTACCTGGTCTGTGTTTTACTTCATTGTGAATTTAGTCTGTTTTATCAAAGTTCAGGCAAACTGTTTTTCTGCAACTTTGACTAGATAATGTGATCACTCTCTTTATTTTTTTTGTCTAAAACTTTGTGAGGTTATTCTAAAGCCTAGATAATAGCTGTTAATGTAGTTTCAGCTTGTTTTGTAAATTCTGATGAATTCTGTGTGTATCCAAAGTAGGTTGTTTTTGGGGTAGTCTGTGGTGCTTCCGAGGGTGAATCCATGGCTAGAAATGGCTATGGACAACACTACTTGCCTGTAACGGATAGTCTCAATGAAATTCTAATCTTCCGGACCTAATTCCTCGTCTAAGATTATGACTCCTTCTTCCACACTCCCCTCACTTCCCTTCTTCAACTCCATTGGAGTTGTACAACTTTTAGCCTTATCTATCTGAAACTTTTCCAACGTGTTCCCTATTGCTTCCTTTTGAGTTAGTCTTATAATCTTTCTTTCTCGGTCTCTTTCTACTTGAATTCCCAAAATATATCTTGCCTCCCCCATATCGTTCATCTCAAATCTCCCCTTAAGATCCGTTTTCAGTTTATTAGTTTTTTCCATTGATTTACTTAAAACAAGCAAAACATCAACATAAATTGCAATAAAAATAATACCTTCCTCATCTTCAAAAACATAGATTGAGTGATCTGAGCTGATCCCAATATATCCTAGACCAATAATAATTTCATCAAGCTTCTTATTCCATTGTCGAGGCTCATGTTTCAAACCATAAAGAGATTTAATCTGCCGGTATACCTTACTCTCCTCTCCTTGCTCCACAAATCCTTTGGGTTGTCGCATGAAGATCTCCTCTTCCAATTCTCTATGCAAAAAGGTTGTCTTAATGTCCATCTAGTGCACCTCCATGTCTTCCGCTGCTACCAAACTGAGAAGTATGCGGACAGAGAGAAATTTGACGACCAAGGCAAAGGTTTCCTCGTAGTCGATTCCCTCTTTCTATGTGAATCCTTTAGCCACTAATCGAGCCTTGTAGCGCTCAATGGTGTTATTTGGGTTCAATTTTAATTTGAACACCCACTTACAACCGATTGGTTTTCGGTTAGGTGGACAATCCACCAGCTCTCAAGTAACGGCTGCCATAATTGAGGCCATCTCTTCATTGATGGCTGTCTTCCACCGGTTCTTTTCTGGACAGATCATCGCCTCTCCATAAGTCTGAGGTTCATCATGATGAGATAGTTTTGTTACTTTGTTATTAACCTGTTTTCTTGCAAGCTTTTCCGTCTTCTCTTTCCTCCCTCGAAATCTACGGCCAGAATAGGTGGTTCCCGTGGGTTCTTTCGAACAATCTCGGCTTCTCCCCTGTCCCTCGATTCCAAATCAATTTCCACCAAGTTTTCTGCTTCGAGTATGGTTGTCAATGGAATTTCCACGGCCGAGTACTTCTCAGTCTGATTTGTACCTTTAAGAATGTCATCTTCTTTGAAACCAAGATAGTTAGGAAGCTCAAAGTCATCGGAATTTTTTGACTCAAATCTACTTTTTAATGACTTTGTATACTTGAAAGGATTCACGGACTTTCCTTCATCCATAACTACTAGATGCTTTACTAAGATTATATCTTCTTTTTTTAGATAATAAACTCTGTATCCTTTTACATCCTCATCATATCCTAATAATTTTTTCGGTTTTCCTTTAGGATCTGGCTTCAAATTAGATTGATCTCTATCTACTCTAAACACTTGACTACCAAAAACCTTTAAGTGAGATATGTTTGGTTTCCGGCCGGTCCATCTCTCAAAAGGTGTTTGGCCATTTACCGCTGAAGTAACAAACTCTATTTTTAAGGTAATTAGCACAGTTCATTCCTTCGTCCCAAAACCTTTTCCTATCTTCTTATCCAAAAACATACTTTCAGCACTATCAATTAGTGTTCTATTTAATCTTTCAGCTACCCCATCTATCTCGGTTATTTGAAACTGTCGGGCCCATCTTCCCTCATCCCAAATATTAAAATCTCCTACCCCTTCGACGAGTTTTCAAAATACACACTAGAGTATTTGGTGTTCAATCATCATAGTGTCCTCGTAAACCTTTACCATTTGTGAGAACACTGGCTACCCAAATATCATTGTGTACTACCTAATTTTCTCCATGATAGGTGGCTATTTTGGGGAAGGGGAACATGTGTGCTTTACCTTGAGCACATCCACTACAATCACTAAGATTCTCACTCTCACCGAACTGATTTCCTTCCACTACTCCCATCTTTTTCATCTCTCTTTACTTATCTAGATTTACATGCCCAAGCCTCTTATGACACAAGTTATATCATGAACACCAGCATAATAAAGTTTCTTCTTTTCATTGCTTAAAATCAGCCTAAACATCCCTTGGCTACCTTTCTTAGCTGTAAAATAAACTTCCTCCTTAAAACAAACAGTAAAGACTCCTTTCCTAGTGCTAGTATCAAAAAAATTATCATCTAATACAGATATAGAGATGAGGTTTTTGTTCAGCTCCGGAATAAACAATACATCAGAGAATGTAACTATGGATGTCTTTCCTTCTACTAACACTGTCACATCTACCGATCCTACAAGGGTAGTAGTGACTATCCTCCTATCCTCGTACTCCATCTCTACGGTAGGAATCTTTTCTTTCTTAGTGAACAGGTGTTTATCCTTACACATGTGCATGGAGGCACATGAATCTACAATCCACCCAACTTCACCTTTCAATCCACCAAAAGCACATTTCTGCTTTCGTGGAATATCGACCTCGTTTTTTGCCTCCAACTCCTCATCCAATAGGAGCTCATCGTCCTCGTCTTTGGATTCCACCTCATGTACTTCTGTCAGAAGGGCCCTTTTATTTCCTCTTGGGGGTCCATCTGTCTGCCCCTCCTTTAACCGCAGCTCGTTTAAGTTAGTGCACTCCGCCATATAATGCCCTGGTTTCTTATAAAAGTGGCACAAACCCTTGGTAGCCCTTGGTCCAAACTCGTTGGTCTGGTTTTTCTGCCCCCCCCTCCATAATTTCCAACAAGTTTCGAAGAATCATTGTTTCTCGAATCGGTCCAAACTACAAAGGCTTGCCCACTCTCTCCTCCCCTTTGGATCTCAATCGTATTCTCCCGAACGAGAATCATCCCAACCACTGAATTCCAAATCCACCATGAGACTGGCAAGTCCTACGCACAGTTGACTATGTACTCGAACTCATCTAGTTACTTCATGAGCAAGCAATTAACTTTCATCTTTTCAGTTTCAACCTATCGAGCACTCTCTAGCTTCCTGAAAAGTGTTGCGAGCTCATTACAAAAATCCAACATCTTCTTGTATACATATGCGTTAATTTTCTGATTAGCCAATTGGTGTTGCTGAATCGTACCACTTTGGTACATTTCTATGAGAGCCACTCAAAGATCAAATGCCCTCTCTACTTGCAAACGAGGAGATGCAAGCCCTTGATTAAGATAATCTAGATAAATTCATAGAGATGAAAAAGATAAGGGTAGTGGAAGGGATTCAGTTTGGTGAGAGTGAGAATCTATGAGATTGTAGTGGATGTGCTCAAGGTAAAGCACACAGGTTACCCTTCCCAAAAACAGCCACCTATAAGGGAGAAAAGATTCTACATTTAGTACACACAGATATTTGGGGGCCAGCCAGAGTGCAATACCGGGGGGGAAGAGATTTATGATGACTATCACCGATGATTGGTCTCGGTATTCCAGGGTGTATTTTTTGAAAAATAAGTCACCGGCTCAGGAATGTTTTAAACAATATAAAACATGGAGTGAAAAACTCCATGAAACTCCAATCAAGAGAGTAAGGAGTGACAATGGTGGAGAGTATACCTCTAACCAGTTTGAGAATTTTCTGAGGGAAGATGGAGTGCAACACCGAAAGACAGTTTCTGAAAATTCCGAGCAGAATGGTGTAGCAGAAAGATTAAATAGAACACTGAGTGATAGTGCTACGAGTATGCTGTCAGATAAGAAAATAGGAAAGAAGTTTTTGGCCGAAGCAATGAACTGTGCAAATTCTCTCCAGAATACAGTTATTACTTCAGCAATAAAAGGCGAAACACCCTAATGGACAGGCCGAAAACTAGATATTTCACACTTACAGGTTTTTGGTAGTCAAGTGTTCAGTTTAGACACAGATTGGTCAAACTAGAAGTTAGACCCAAAAGAAAAGCCATAATATCTACTAGGATATGATGAAGATGTAAAGGATATAGAGTCTATGATCTCAAAAAAAATGATATTATCCTAGTAAAGTATTTAGTGGTTATGTATGAAGGAAAATCTAAAGATCCCTTTAAGCCTACAAAGACAGTCAGAATCAAATTTGAGTCAAAAAATTCTGATGACTTTGAGCTTCCTAATTATCCACGATTTCAATAAAATGACGATCTTGAAGGTACAGATCAGATCAAGAAAGACCCATATGTGAAACCCCTAGTATTAACTCCAACCAAAGCGGAAGACGTGGTGGAAATCGACCCGGAATCAAAGGATAGGGGAGAAGGAGAAATTGTTCGGTAGAATCCAAGAGAACCATCTATTTCGGCAACCGAGTTTGAAGGAGGAAGAAGAAGCAGCAAAAGACTACAAGAGAGGCAAGTTAACAATAAGGTAACCAAACTGTCTCACCCCGATAAACCTCAAACTTATAATGAGGCAATGACTTGTTCTAAAGAAACCAGTGGAAGACAACCATTTATGAGGAGATTGCCTCAATTATGGCTACTGGTACATAGGAATTGATGGATTGTCCTCCTAACAGGAAACCAATTAAGTGTAAGTGGGTATTTAAGCTGAAACTCAACCCGAATAACACCATGGAGCGCTACAAGGCTCGCTAAGTGGCGAAGGGATTTACCTAGAAAGAGGGAATTGACTATGAGGAGACTTTTGCTCCGGTCGTCAAGTTTTCTTCGGTTCAGATACTTCTCAGTATGGCGGCAGCAGAAGACATGGAAGTGCATCAAATGGACATCAAGACGGCCTTTCTACATGGAGAGTTAGAAGAGGAAATTTTTATGCGACAGCGCGAACGGTTTGTGGAGCAAGGGGAGGAAAACAAGGTATGCCGATTGATCAAATCTTTGTATGGGCTGAAACAGGCGCCCCGACAATGGAACAACAGCTCCATTAATTTCTTACAGGTTTGGAATATATTCGGATCAGCTCAGATCACTCAATATATTTGTTTGAAGATATGGAAAGAATTGATTTTATTGCAATTTATGTTGATGATTTGCTTGTTTTAAGTAAATCTATGGATAAAATAAATAAGTTGAAAAATGATCTAAAAAGAAGATTTGAGATGAAGGATATGGGAGAAGCAAGATATATTTTGGGAATTCAGGTAGAGAGAGAGAGATAGAAAAATAATAAGATTAACTAGAAAAAAAAGCCATTGGAAACATGTTAGAAAAATTCCAAATGGACAAGGCTAATAGTTGTACCAATCCTATATAATTAGATCAATTAGAATAATAAAAAGATAGAGAGAGAGAGATGGACTTAAGGGTTTTATATAGAACGAAGAGGGTATAGGAAGTAGAGTTTAGAAGAAAAATCTAGTAAAAAGTTGAATAAATAAAATAGGTATCTAAATGAATTTTGTTCGTTTAGTAGTTGTATTTAACGTTATTTTAGTTAAGAAAGGTATAGAAGTTTGTTTATATAACTCACTAGACTCGACTAGGCTTATATAAGGTTTGGACATTCTTTAATTACCTCGACAACAAGGTAACAGCCCCGCGGACAAAGTCGGGTATGTTTCTAAACTAGTTAG
>JBBHKE010002689.1:68762-149340 GCA_037447655.1 Zygnema cylindricum | reverse complement strand
TAATTTCTCACCTTTAATCATTTACTAACATTAACCCAATCTGAATACTACCTACGTATAGAGAACACACAACAGACTTTAGAATACATTGCACAGAAAACGTGCCTCTCAAACACACAACTAAAAATGAACATTTGGCAGCAAGACTGAAACAGTGTATTGGGCCGGACACCCAGTACTACGAAACACTACGGTAATTGTGTGACCTATCACATGGCCTCTGGCAACCTTAATGGTCTTGGGATCACATGGCCACTGGCAAAATTAATGTTCTTTGGAACTGTCAAAGTGGTCATCTCCTCAAAGAGTGTCTTATCCGTACAAACATGATGAGTTGCACCGCAGTCAATAATCCACTCTGTAGTAACATCCTCATCAACAATCGAATCCAAATCCATGTCATGAGAAATCGAGAAATTTTGGAATCCGTCTCCGGGCTTGTCACCAAACTCCGTGTAATATCCATGACTTCTACCACGACCGGGTCCACGACCTCGGCCTCCACCATGGCCCCAGCCACGGTCACCTCTACCACCTCCTCTTTTAGAAACTCGATCAACTCGATCATAACATCGCGTACTCACATGACCCCAACGGTTACAAATGTAACATTTATTTTCCTTCTCTGGGCATTGTGCCGCAAAGTAACGTTCAAGGCATAAGAACTAGCCTGAACCTTATTGCCACTCGGTTTCTCTCTTCCACCTCCTCTACCGCCGCCACCTCGACCTCGAGGTGTTCCCCTAGGAGCCCCTCCACGAAATAGGTAAAGATTCCAGAATTTCGGGTGCGGCAGCAACATTGAGCGAGGTTGTTTTTAGGGCCCCTTTACTGGAACCTTCCATTTCTTTATCTACTTTCTTTAAATAGCTCACGACATACTCATACGTTACCCGCTTCTTCGATTGAAGGATATCAAAAGGATTTCGAAGATACTCCGGAAGACCGTTTGGAAAAACTTGAAGTTTTTGCTCTTCATCCAGCATTCTACCAAGATTGGTAAGTTGTTTGACAAGAATATTAAACCTCTTAACGTGATCTCAATTGATTCATTTGGCTTAAACTTGAACTGAATCAATTCTTTGAAGACATATTGCCCCTTATCATGTACTCATTTCTCAAACTGACCCTCAAGGCCCACCCAACACTCATGTGCATTACCGTAGGCCAAAAAGAAGTCTAAAGCCGAACCCTTACAACTTTGCATCAATCCTGTGCAGGCACAAATATCCTTTCGCAACCACAATTGTCGACCTTTCAAATACTTGGGCCTCTTTTCTTCACCTGTAACTATCCTCCACTATTTTTTAAGAACTAACTGTCCCTTGATGTATTTCTTCCACACCCTATAATTCGAACAATTATACAATATGGCTTTTCCCGCCATCCAAAAAGAATCATCTTTCTCAACGTCATCTCCAACGTCCAAGTCTTCGTCCACCATTATGTATTTCTTCCACACCATATAATTCGAAAAATTACATAATATGGCTTTTCCCGCCATCCAAAAAGAATCATCTTTCTCAACGTCATCTCCAACGTCCAAGTCTTCGTCCACCATTATTACCTTCTTTTTCGTTTCCTATTTTTCTTTGCTTTTTCATTTTCACTACTTTTTGAACTTTCTGAGCTTTCCGAACTCTCTGTGTCACTGGAGCTAGGACTCGGCTCTTTCATTTTCTTCTTCATTTTTTGACTTTCTTTTCTAACTTACTCCTCTCTTTCATGACCTGCGTCCACTTATCAAAAGTAAAACGAGATCCTTTTTTTGACTTTTTTTTCTTACTTACTCCTCTCCTTCATGACCTGCGTCCACTCATCAAAAGTAAAACCAGAGCCATGCTCAAAACTAGTGCCACTACCACTAGCCCTATTGTGAGTGAAGGTATCCGTAGGAGGGTATCTTCAGACTTAAGAACAAAACCGGATTAGTCCCCTCCAAAGCCCCCTCCAAAGCTGAGTTCCATTTCACTAGGCTCCCGTGAAGGAACTTCAGGGGATCGTTGTTCGTTTGAAGGCTCTGGTGTAAGCCTTAGACCAGAAGAAGGAGTGCATTTCTCTTCTTCCCCATCCTGCCGAATCTCACACACTCTTTACTAGTAGCAAAGCCTGCTACAATACCAAATGTAAAGGATCAATACTATCCACTTATCTTAATATTTATTGCACAGCGGAAGCATTCACCATTAATCACATAAAAAAAAATATTCACATATCACATCGGCCAATACACATTTCTATTACACTGAAGCTTTTATGTACATAATTTCTCACCTGTAATCTCTTACTAACTTTAACCCAATCTGACTACTAGCTAAGTATACAGAACACACAACATAATTTCTCACCCGTAATCTCTTACTAACATTAACCCAATCTGACTACTACCTTAGTATAAACAACACACAATAGACTTTAGAATACACGGCACAGAAAACGTGCCTCTGAAACACACAACTCAAAAACCAACATCTAGTAGCAAGACTGAAACAGTGTCTTGGGCCGCTGGCAGCAATACTAAAAGAGTGTCCAGGGCCGCACACGTTGTACCACGCCAAACTACAAACCAAAACACACGTTTAACAAACATCTGACCGTACCGAATGAACAAACGAAACGTGACGTGAACTGATACGGAAGACTTAGACGCAAAATCGAACAGAAGAACAGAACCGAATCGCCTAACTCTCGATTCCACAAATATCTTAACACCCTCCCTCCGGATACTTCCCAGTCTAGCGGCAACAGAAGACATAGAAGTACATCAAACGGACATCAAGACGACCTTCCTACATAGAGAGAAGACATAGAAGTACATCAAACGGACATCAAGACGGCCTTCCTACATAGAGAGTTCGAACAAGAGAAATTTATGCGACAGCTTGAAGGATTTGTGGAGCAAAGGAAGGAGAGCAAGGTATACCGATTGATCAAATCTTTGTATAGGTTGAAATAGGCGCCCAACCAATGGAATAAGAAGCTCGATGAGTTTCTTACAAGTTTGGGATATATTTGGATAAGCTTAGATCACTCAATTTATTTGTTTGAAGATGAGGAACGAATTATTTTCATTGCAATTTATGTGGATGATTTGCTTTTTTTAAGCAAATGTATGGATAAAATAAAGAAGTTGAAATTGATCTAAAAGGTAGATTTTAGATAAAGGATATGGGAGAAGTAAGGTTTATTTTGGGAATTCAAATAGAGAGAGACAAAGATAGACGATAATTAGATTAACTCAAAAAAAGGCAAATGTAAACATGTTAGAAATGTTCCAAATAAGCAAGGCTAATAGTTGTACTATTCTAATGGAACTAAAGAATGGAAGTGAGGGGAGTGTGGAAGAGGGAGTTTTCATCTTGGATAATGAGTTAGGCCCGTAAGAGAAAAGATAAGATTTATATAGACAATCCGTTATAGACAAGTAGTGGGCAGCCTAATATATTTTATGAATTGTACACGGCCAGAAATAGCCACAGCTGTTGGAGTACTAAGTAGGAGTCTGAATGCTCCCACTAAGAAAGATTCGGAGGCAGCTAAGAGAGTCCTTGGATATCTCATAGGGACTAGAGATCTATGGTTGCATTTGGGTGGGAACAATATTGACATCACCACTTGGAGTGATGCCAACTATGGGGATGCTCCTATGAGGAGATGCACGTCTAGGTATGTATTGTATGTGGGTGATGGGGCTTGCTGCTGGAGCAGCAAACAGCAAAAGGTCATTGCTCAGTCCACCATGAAGGATGAGTACATGGCCTCTTGTTCTGCTATAAAAGAATTAATGTGGGTCAAGTCTTTGCTTCGTGAGCTTGGTCATCTTAAGAGTGGTGTTCAGAGAGTGTTTTGTGATAATCAGGCAGCCATTGCTATTTATGCCAATCCTAAACCCCATTTTAAAGCCAAACATATAGATATTAGACTTAGCTTAGTTAGGGAGAAGGTAGAAGACAAAATAATCAGTTTAGGGTATAGACTAGATACTGAAATGGTAGCAGATATGATGACCAAACCTGTGCCTTTCTCTAAACTAATTTTCTAGAAGAAGAAGTGTGGTTTCAAATTATAGAGTGACTAGAAAATAAGGGGAGTATAGAAATTAAAGGTTCTTTTAATATTTTCTAGATATGAACTTGTTAAAATAAAATGCAGAAAAGAAGTAAAGGTAGCCTGTCTCTAACTTCTCTGTTTAACTCCCACACTTGTCGCATTCACTCAAGGTTGAAAAAGGAGGTAGAGTCATTGCTGCCTATGCTGTCCAGAGAGGGACAAACAGTTGTTTGGTAGGTTTACCAAAATGGTAGTTGACAGACCCAAGATTTGATCTAAGTACTTGACGCCCGCCAAAGTCGCTAGTAGAGTTTAGGTTTGTCCTATAAGTCTACGACCAGTGCTGAGGTATATAGGGTTCGTTAATTATTTAAATGTGTACAAGTAGACGAATTCATTTAACGACGCTAATATATTCTTAGGACATAAATAGAGTTCAATATAGTACAGTTTGCGGTACTTCGTGAAACAAAATCCTCGCATATATTTTCAACGACAAGAGTTGAAAGCCATTTTTGATCGAACGGCCACAATACGTGCCGTGATTGCGAATAAGGCGTTTTGGCGGTTTTTGGTCATCCCCACGTCAAGTGACACGTGGCACAACCTCATTCGCTTGCGGCATCTCCAGAGAATATGGGAACAAATCGGGATATGGCAGACGTCGACATTTTGGCCATGCCATACGATGGTCGTACACTAAGTACTCCAGCACCTCTACCTTTTCTGTACGACACAATATTGTGATTCGTGCCGTACTCTAGTAAAAGAGGGTTTAGAGAGGGATTAGGACTTAGAAAAATTGGTAGGTAGTTGCCTCTCTCCTAGAGTGTTTCTGTACAAAAGGTCAACTTTGACCCTTCATAACTTATTGCTCAGTAGAGCAAATTCAGAGATTCTGTTTGCTATCAACTCAAGGGAGTCTTCTCTTCACAGGGGTGAAGGTGGTCAAAGTTTTTGTTAGCCAAGGTGGTAGTTATTTTTGCTGAAACACAAAGGGGTCAGGGTTATCCCAAGGGCTTCGTGTGAGCTGTCCATTCTGAGGACCTATAGAGGTCTCATAATTGCATGAACCTTAAGGAAATTAATTACTCTTTCTAAAATGCCACTCCTCTCAAAATGGAGAAATAAAAACAAAAAATTGTTCGAACAATGCCAAAATAAATAAAGGAAAAAATTTAATGATAATGTTTAAATTTCATCGTTGTATGTTTCCTGCGTGAAAAAAAACCAGCACTTCAATGAGAATTTGTACTAAAAGAAACAAATATAAGATTCGTAGTCAAGGTTGGAATGTTGATTGGTAAATAGTGTGGCTGTTGGTTTTTGAAAAGTTGGTTTCGTGCACACACGACGTTTCGTGAGTGCGCGTGTTAGTGTGCGTATTTAATTAACGAAATTAATGTGGTGGTTCGAATGGTTTGCGGATTGGGGGAGTAGATGTACGAGGAAAATTAAAAGGACGTGAAAAAGGAATTAAGTGGGACGCGAAATCGCGTCCATCACATGATATTTATATTGGACGGTCCAGATTCGTTTGATGAAATTTGTAAGGTTTGTAAATATTTGCAACAATGTTTTGTCCTATGTGTATTAGGTATTAGTGTAAATCTATTCATTTTGACATGTCACGAAGTATTCGGGTTACGTACGGTTGGTATGCCTCCGTACATTCAGTAGTGAGCTCTAGTGTATATTTGTAGGACTTCGTCATTTTGGACTTAAGGAACTTTTTGGACCAAAAACTGTTTATGGGGATTTTTGGTAATTTTATCTGAGGATTTCTCTCAAATCTGTTGGCAGAATTGTCTGAAATTCTGCATGTGTGTTCCTATTTGTATTGTTAATATTGTCACAGATTTGCAGGTCTATTGTGTGCCTGGTCTGTGTTTTACTTCATTGTGAAGTTAGTCTGTTTAATCAAAGTTCTGACAGGCTGTTTTTCTGCAACTTTGACTAGATGATGTGATCACTCTGTTTATTATTTTTATCTGAAACTTTGTGAGGTTATTTTATAGCCTATATTATATCTGTTAATTTAGTTTCAGCTTGTTTTGTTAATTCTTTTGAATTCTGTGTCTATCCAAAGTACGCTGTTTTTAGGGTAGTCTGTGGTACTTCCGAGGGTGAATCCATGGCTAGAAATGGCTATGGACAACAATCATTTGTTCGCGCGTGACGACGCGCGTTTTAATCATTTAGTTTCATCTATATTGCCACGCGGGTACGTTTTTTTATCTTGTACGAAGTTTATTTCGTTTCGTGCAAGTTAATTTATCTATATGACGTCGTTGTTTAATTTGTGTGAAAGTTCAACATAACAATTCGCGATATTCCATTTTTGCCGCCAAAGGTGTGTTTCTATGTATATCAAACTTAGAGAATTTACTTTGTTTTTTGGCGCAGATCCGGCGGACCCATATTTCGGGTGTTCCTATATGTACGAAACGACGTTGTCACTTAAAGGCGTGACGATTGTATACATCGACAATGCCCGTGACGGTTGTCGATAGTGTACAATCTGTGATGACGCACCAAATTGTGAAAAATTGCTTTGAACATCGCATAACCTTGCATGATATTTATAGACGTTCAGCCTTCCAACACTATACCATTGAGGATGTCCATGGCTGAAAAAATGTTGTTTCCGCTACCTTTCCTAAACGGTTGCCTCTTTGGCAAATTCCACGCGCTTTGAATCCTTTTTCTACCTCATTTACATGCTGCATAGTGAGATAAGATGCAAAGGAGGCAACTCCCTCTCCAATTCCACTTTGGCATCAATACCTCACAATCTTTTTTTCCTCCCTCACTATCTTATCTCTCTTCCCCACAATCTTATCTTTTTTCCTCACAATCTTATCTTTCTCACTCCAATATTATCTTTCTCCCTCCAATTTTACCTTTCTCTTTCTAATCTTATCTTTCTCCCTCCAATCTTATCTTTCTCCATCCAGTCTCGTCCTCCTCCCTCACAATCTCATCTTCCTCCCTCAATCTTATCTTGATGGGAAACGGGTACGGTGTCAGAAAGACAATGGAAATTATGGGAACTTCGGGAGAAAATAAGTCAACTGGTTGTGAAAACAAGTCCACGTGGAGCGGTGAGATTGGATCAGGGAACACATGCTCTGGCTTCAATTGGTTTTGAGTGGCTCGTAGAGAAAATACAAGTAAAGGGTCAAATCATGGGAACTTGGGGAGAAAATTTGGTTTTGAGTGGCTTGTAGAGAAAATACAAATAAAGGGTCAAATCATGGGAACTTAGGGAGAAAATTAGTCAACTGGCTGTGAAAACAAGTCCACGTGGAGCAGTGAGATTGGATCAGGGAACACATGCTCTGGCTTCAATAGATTTTGAGTGGCTCGTAGAGAAAATACAAGTAAAGGGTCAGTTTGCTGTTGATTTCCCTTTGCGAGGGGAAAGAGGAGGGAGATGAGAGAGGGAATAGAGGGAGGAGATGACAAGGGGATAAGAGGGTGAGAGAGGGAGAGAGAGTAAGAGAGAGCAAGAGAGGGCGAGAGAAAGAGGGTTAGGGAGAGTGAGGAAGTTAGTGTAGACCAGTCCGTTTTTTTGTTCTTTCATTCTAGGAATATTTTGTTTTTGGTTCTTTCCTTTTTTTTTAGTGAAATATTAATAATGACTGCAAACCGAATAAGAACCATGGTCCGTTGTTGGCTCTTTTGGTTATACATGTCTAGT
Organism: Zygnema cylindricum; assembly: GCA_037447655.1. Taxonomy (NCBI): domain Eukaryota; kingdom Viridiplantae; phylum Streptophyta; class Zygnematophyceae; order Zygnematales; family Zygnemataceae; genus Zygnema; species Zygnema cylindricum. Next base: position 141,587 of record JBBHKE010002689.1, on the reverse strand, counting down.
TTGTCTTTAACACTTTTGATTATGTCTTCAAAATTTTTTTTTTTCTTGTAGCTTTTCAAGTGTAAAAAAAATAATAGAGAGTTTAGGATGGGAGGAGTGGGAGAAAGGGTTGTAGCGGATGTGGAAGTGGGAGTGGGAGAGAGACAAGAAGAGGAAAAGGGAGTGGGAGAGGAAGAGAGAGAGGGAGTGGGAGAGGGAGCGAGAGTGGGAGAGGGAATGGGAGAGGGAGCGGGAGTGGGAGAGGGAGAAGGAGTGGGAGAGGGAGAGGGAGGGAAAAAAGTGGGAGTGGGAGTGGGAGAGGGAGAGGGAGAGGGAGTAGGAGTATTGGATGCGAATTAGGGGATTGATGGGATGGTTTGGTTCAGGATTTTTTCGTTTTACATGTTATACAGGTTATCCTATAGGGTTTTTTAGCGATTTTAGGGGTTTTTTTTATGTTTTGTAGGTGGTCCCTAAAGGAAGAGTGGTCAAGGCGACACTTTCAGTCAATTTGGAAGAAACAATAAAAACTTAAGGGTCTGGCGAACAGTTAACAATAATAGAATTTGCAAAAGCTTTATTGGCCATTCCGAAGGTGAGTTTTTTTATTTTTTGTTCATTTTGATTTTGTGTTTTGAAATTTGGCTTTCGATCAACTTTTTTTTTCTTAGATTTTTTCTAATGAATTTGACAATTTAAAAAATTTTAGACTAAATTCGATAAGAACAATCCATCTAATCTGCGAGAATTGCGCAAAGATTTGTTAGTGTAGACTACATTCCCAACTTTTTTATAGTCAATAACTCAAATTCAAGCGAGGATTTTTTGACTTTTAGTAGGCAACGCAGGTTTTTACGGTATTTGTAAGGTTTTTGATAGTGAAACTAACATGAAATGAAATATTTTTTTCGTCTTTTGCGAACAATTATTAGTCGTGACGCCGGCGAATGATGTGATAATGATTCTGCAAAATGGAGAGCTTACCACCATTCTCCCCAAGTGAGACCCGACAAACAACATTTAGCGATGTATGTAAAGAACAGATAATTATCTTAATCCTTTTCAAATTGATTTTGTAAAACTGCAGATATGTATGTGTAAATTAATTTTATTTTTTGGTTGGAAAACGTCTTCTGTATAGCTCGCCATTCTAGTTTTTTTAGCAAGAAAGGTCAATTTCTCAAGTTTGAAGATGCCAAACTAGAGAGGTAAGATTCTTTGTTATCTTGAAAAATCTTTGAGAAAAACCTTGAAAATTGATACTCTATGGAGTTTTACGTCCATTACCGCCTTATAGGAAGAAAGACAAAGTTGTGAACTGAACTTTTAACTCCATACAGAAGTGAAAATTAATTAGGAAACTGAACTGAATACCACAATGAATTCCGAATATAACACTTAATTGAGGGTTGAATTTTTAACTGAAATATAAAATTATACAAAAAACCAAACCAAATATAACATTCAATAACATTCTATAGAAAACCAGCCAAATACTACAGTGGACATTGAACTGAAACGAATGATCTATATACTCAAATGGATATAGACACGAACTCTTAACTCCAAACTCAACTGAATACTTACTAAGAAATTGAGCTGAAAAACTGAACTCATACTGAACTGATTACTGGACAAGTTACTGAACTGAAAGTTGAACTCGTAATTGAACTACAATGTTATAGAGAAAACCGACACAAAAGAAATACTTGACTGACTAAATAACTAGATTATGTTATAAATACTTATCTCAATAATATGCTCTGGACTCAATAATATGCTAATAATATGCTATATAGTCAACTGGAACAAAATACTAAATATCTAAAATACTAAAGTTGTATCTTGACAACCACTCCCCTCTCCTCCCCTCGTCTCCTCTCCCCTATAATCGGTCCCTCTTCACCTGATGAGCTATTCACATCAAATGGTGTTCACAATTTTGAGGATGACTTTAGAAAAGAAAAAAATGTTGCATGGCAATGATGATGCCGATTGTGACCACTGCATTAACCACGATACTACAATTGTTGCAAAAAAATACTATTGTCATTTATTTTATACAATCGACATAGTCAAAAAAAGGTTTAAGACGTATTTGTGGACGTAATGCCAGAAATTATAGGAGGAATACTCAAACAAATTTTCAATTTTATACCCAAAGGGGATGGAAAATACTACATCATACTAAGATCAATGCATAGGGTTGACGAGGTAGAATTGCAATATACTAAAGAGCGTTTTTGAAAACTTTTTAGGCTTAAATAAGATACAGTTCATTTTTTGGTGAATGAACCACAGGCCTAGCTCACCATATGCCACAGAAAAACAGTGGAAAAATAAATGTGAATAACGCTGATGAGATTAGGGCATCAAGGGGGGTTTCTACGTACAAAGGAACAATTTGGCAAATTGGTATCGGGCGTTCAACTGTGGGTAAAGTATCCAATCGAATTATCAAGGCTATTGCAAAAACTTCAGGACATTAGATAAGGTGGGCGGTGGAAAATGAGCTACACGACATCAAAAGTTTTTTTGAACAAGACAAATGATTACCAAATTGTGTGGGTGCTATTAATTGCACACGTATAGAATTACCCTAAGAGAAGGTTTTTTGCCAATCGACTATTACGACGCAAAAACAAAAAAATCTACAGTAGTACAAGTTGTTGTAGATCACCAAATGAGATTTATCAACCTGAATTTGGGTTCACCCGGCTCTATGCACAATTCACGCATCTTCAGACGATCAAATTTGGGACAGGATTTCGAGAGATGCATGAATGCAAGCGGCGAAACATTGCAATACAGAAATAGTAGAATGCCTCCATATCTTGTTGGAGATGTTAGATATGCTCTCTATTGTTTTTGGAAACCTTTAGTCCTCTTTATTCTTTGTGTGTGAGGGAGAGGTCTAGGACTTAGTTGTTTTGGGTGCAGATTGAGTTTTTGGAAACTTGAATTACTGTGATAGTAGCTTGGTTGGGAGTACACAATTTGAGTTCACTCCCAGTATAGGTGTCGGTTCGCGGGAAATTCAATTTTGTATGATCCAGTTGTTGGAGCGCAAATTCACGTGAAGACCGAAGCTACAAATGGACAATTATCTTCTTCGGTGACGAATATTCCGTCCGCCGTCATGTTAGGGACAAAAGTTGACTGTACACATTATCAATTGACGTGGCGGTCAATTTTTCTATATAGCTGTAAATACCAAGTGGCGTAGACAGTTATCGTTTTAAATGCTAGTTTTTAGTGTAGACAGTTTACCACACTATCAGTGGTAGGAGGTAGTTCAGCTAAGTTCACTTTTATATGTGTAGGACTTAGGTTTTTGAGGAAGTATCTTTTTGTAACGAAAAACTGTAAATGCAGTTTTTGTGTGTTTTTGATTTAATAGATCTTTTAGATCTGTGGGCACAATATTGTAAAATTATGCATGTGTGATTTTTGTCATATAGTTTATATTGCCACAGATTTGCAAACCTAGTGTGTGTCTGGTCTGTGTGTAACTTTATTGTGAAGATGTGTATTTTCTGGTTTTTCTGTGAGAGTTTTCTCTCTATACTTTATTTAATATCATGACATCTGTTGTAGCCTCTTCTTCTTCTTTGGCTGCGGCTGTTACAAATCAAAATGTCACGGGCCTTTCCTCACAAATTCTAGTTTTTTGATGGCCATAAATATTTATATTGGGCAGATTTAGTTAAATCCTTCCTTAAGCAAGTGAAATTATTTGATGTGGTCACTGGATCCTTGCCGGAAAGTGATCCAGATTTTGACAACAAAAATGAAAGCGATTTGCACATGTTAAAATTTCTTATTTCTGAAGATCGTCACATGACTCATATATCACTAACTAAAGCATTAGATTTATGGAAAGCTTTAAAAAAGACATATGTAAAAACTAATGAGCAGAATGAAGTGATTACTGCCGGTAAGATCTGGAATTATAAATATACCGTTGGGGATATGACACACTATTGTAACGGTCTTGGACTCTTGCTATCAAAAAATGCATGTTCGGAGGATATTCCCCCCATATCATCAGGCAATGATATTGATGAGAGGGCTTCCTGTGGAATATAAAAGAGCCTCCGATAATTTGAGAAAACGTGAGAAAAGTAAATGGAACATATCTATTAGTCAAGATTTTGTCTTAGAAGAGGAGGCAACTCAGTTAGCATTAAACAATGGAAAATTAGCAGTACCATATAATGCTTCGTCACAAAGGCAGCACAAATTTTTCCAAGATTCCAAATTTTAATCAAAATCAAAATTTTACACAATGTGATAAGTGTGTTTACTGCTATGGCAATGGTCATATATTTCGGCAATGTCCTGCCTTTATAAAAGCGTGTGAAACAAGTGTGTATCGAGCGGGGTGGCGAGTACATGGAGTGTTTTCACCGCAAAAACCTCTGATTAAAAATGCAATATTTTTTGCGGATGACGACAAACTAAAGGAAGAGCTTCATGTCAGATTTCAACAATCTGACGATGATAAGTTCTTTGCTCTTGCCAAAGATCTCATGGAGGGAGACTAAGATCCCGGCTGGATTATGGATTCTGGGAGATCATCTCACATGTGTAGAAACCGAGCTTTTTTCAAGACGTTAAATCCCATTCCCACTCGCCGGATTTACTATGCTGATAATAGCAGTGTAGAGGCTATAGCTAAGGAAAGTGTTGAGTTAGCTTGTGATATCAATGGTCAAATTGTTAAAAGATCATTAAATAATGTGTTGTATATTCCTAGGTTCAAGAAAAATTTGTTTTCTACCTCAGTAGAAACCATCATTTTCAAATAATATTTTGTTTACCTCGAAAAACAAAAAAATCCTTTAAACGAATACAAAAGAAACACAAATACAGAAAATATGAAAATCAGAAAAAAAAAACATTAAGTGTACATACAAACGAAACCAGAAAATTCCACATAAAAACCATTTTTTTCAAATATCAATTTGTTTACCTCGAAAAGCAAATAAATGCTTTAAACGAATATAAAAGCAAAAAAAGGAAATAAAGAGCAATCCGTTAAATTAACAAGTATACAAAAACAAACCATTTCTAATAAAAACCATATATTCCAAGCATTGTTTTTTCTACCTCAATAAGTACATTTTTTTTTAAATCACAAAATACATATTCAAACCTATCCTATATCATCCCTTCATAATTCTTTCGATGCTTATTGCAATTGCCAACATTTTTCTATTGACAATCTCTTTAAAATCTCCAACTATTTATTTATTTATTTTGTTCAAATCGCTTATTAAATAGTATATTTTGTTGCTCGAATTGCATGTTGTTCGATTTTTTTTTATGCTCGAATTGCGTTTTGTTTGATTTTCAAAAATCTTGTCCAACTTTTCAATCACTTCTTTAGTGAGAATTAAGGGATGTTCCTGCTGACCTAGTTTACGACCTCTTTTAATTTTTCGATCGGTTGAGAACTTATCTTCATGAGGTGGGGACTCGACGTATTTTTTTTTTTCAGTTTCTTTCTCTTCTCCCACTTCTTCTCCATTCTCAAAATTAGCCTCTTCTGACGGCTTTTCTCGCACATTAGTTCCCTCCTCATTACCTCTATGACCTTTTGGATTATTATCTAAAACAATGGTATCTTCTTCCTCATCTAAATATGTGTTAACCCTAAACGCGTCATCGCCCGTATCCCATGTGACTCTTGGGTTCACCACATCCCTTTTTTACATCCAACTGTCCATCTCACCAAACAAGGCCTCAGAAAAAGAGGTAACCAAACCGTTGTTTGATCTCTCTTTTTTACTCATTGAAAAATAAGTGGTTGCTCCACTCCTCGTACTCTACTCTCTAATCTTTTTAAAGTCGTTCGATAGGTTATTCAATTTGTTTTCGCATTCACCCCAATCACGTACAAATCTCTTCTCTTTTAACGTTTCCGGAATGGTTTCCCACTTTTCAACCTATGAACGAAACTTCGCCTTAGCAGTCTTCTTGGAGCTCTCGTAAATTTTTTGTTTCTTAGACCTCATTCACAAAGCCCATTTCCCAAAACTCCCAATTTCTATTTTTTGTTCCGTTGGGCTACTGTTTTCTCTTTGGGTGATAACCCATCAACTAAAACTTTCTTCCTAGTTGTTTTTCTACATTTTTGTGGGCTCGTCATGTTTTTCTGGGTTGAGGAAGGAATTTGGGTGAGAGATAATGCATGAGTAGATGCAATTATAGGGTGGGAGGGTAAAAAAACTACTACACTACTTAACACTGATAGGAATGGCGTTTTTAAGGTGTTTAAAAAAGGATCTAGGTTTTTGAATAATTGTGAAGGAAAAATGGAGCAACAATGAATAACTTCCATATGTTTAGTTTGGTGAGAGGATGAGGCAAAAAAAGATCCACAAATAGTTGGGGAGATTGTAAGAAGTGTAAGTGAGGCAAGGAAACAAGTGGTTGGGGTAAAAAAATTGTTAGCATCATTTAGGGGAGAATCATTTAGGGGAGAATCATTTAGGGGAAAAATTGGAGGCACAGATACAAAAGGTGATGGTGCATCCGATAAATATGATGATGGTGGAAGGGGTTATATGTTTGTTGAATGAACGTTTGTTTCATTCGTGTGTAAACCCGTTGAAGAAATTATGGTTTCTGTTAGGTATTTTCTAGGTCTGAAAATGTTAAATAAAAGGCAAGAAAGAACCAAAGGAAGCGTGCCTCTAACTCCTTTCTCAAGTCCTCACACTTGTCAAGTCCTCTCTCAAGTTCCCACACTTATCGCAATCACTAAAGACAGGAGAGGGAGTTAGAGCCATGAGTGCCTAGGTAATCCAAGCAGACAGGGAGCAGGGTAGGGTAGAGATACCAAAAAGGGTGGACGGACCCAGGATTTGATCCTGGTACCTATTGTCCGTCAAAGTAGCCAGCAGCAATTAGTTCCTATCCTATAAGTTTATTATCCGTGTTAAGACAAACAGGATTTGAAAATTATTTAAAGATGTATTTGTAGAGAATTCCATTTAACTTAGCGAACGGAAGTTAGAGCATAGACTCAGTTAAACATATAGCGCCAACGAATGTACCGCACGAAACAAATGTTTGGAACATTTGTTTTCGACGGCTAGTATTAAAAACCGGTTTGGATCGGACGGCCACAGTGCCAGCCAACATCGCGGAATTGTTGTTCTTTGGTCTAAAATAGACCGCAGAAGCCACTCAAACTTTCACACAAGAAGCTAAGCAAAACTAGGTTGATAAACAATCATATTGAAATGAGCACCCTCCCAATGCGTACACAGACGCAACAAACAACAATTAGGGATCCGTGAAAATCACAACTCACCCTAAGACAATGCGTACACAGTCGCAACAAAATGCATGCACATATGCATTACACAAACGTACACAGACCCAACAGCATGCGCACACACACGCATGAATAACATCTAGGGTTACATGAAAATCACAAAAAACCCTAGGGTAAATGCATAAATAATGCATAACAAACAAGTATATTAATAACATATGTAAATCATAATAAGAGAATGCATCACACATAAACAAAAGTATAATCAGATAATAAAAGTATCATTTAAATGCATGACCTAATCGGCAACCCTAAATTACTACATCTTTGGTCCCTACTTTTCAAGCTAAGTATTGATTATTAATTCGTAACAAAGCTCATTCTTATATATACATTTGTGAGCTGTCAACAAATCGCTACGTGTCAAAATAACCAACGTAAATTACGTAACTCTCACTAAGTCCTATTTAAGCATAATAACCTAATACTAAGAGTAAATTAATCGTAAGCATACACTTGAGAGTCAAACAATCGTAAGGGTACACTTGTCTACAAGTACGATATCCTACACACATAAATTAAATTGTTGAAACACTAAATGATAATTTAATAAAAAATTGTCATAATCAACACTAATTTATCAATATACATAAGACAAACCATTGTTGTTCCAAATATTTACAAGTACACACAATCTCACAAAATCGTATGCTGAGTCACTCAACAAAACTCCTCAAATTTCGCCAAACAATCTAGAACGTCCAAAATATACATCTTGTGATTTGACGCGATTTTGCGTCCCCACTTTTCAAAAAATAACAGCAGCTTTTGTCCGCCGTCCGTAACACTTATTCGGCACTTTTGATGTTGCGCCGCGTGGTCACAAATATCCGAATGAAATCCGCAAGTGTCGTCAAATATCCCACGACTATCGCAAAGCTAATTCACGTCTACTTGCCGAAATAATATCGTACAACCGAAATCATTTCCGTACCGCAACCGCTTTCTTTGCAATAAATACGCATGTCACATTATCTTTTGTACGGCAAGCGTACATTTTCAAACACTTCGAATATTTCAAATCGGATCGCTTTGTTATCCGCCCTCCAATTCTATTACGCATTCCGTGCCACTCAGTTAGTCCCTCATGTCCATTTAATTTTCTAGATACATTTACTCCCCCAATTTGAAAATCCATTCGAGCCTCCACATTAACTTTAGTGAGTACTCACGCATTACAAATCCCGTTGAGTACGCACGAAACCTCACGTACGCGTGAAACGTCGCGTACGCACGAAACTAAGTTTTCTAAAACAACAAGATTGGCCTCTTTGCCGGTTTTTTGTCACATCCACACCAGATGACACGTGGCGATATCTCATTGGTTTGCGACATTTCAAAAGAGCACCAAAACAAGTCTGGATGAGACAAGCGTCAACTTCTTGGCCATGCAGTATGGTGGCCGTACAGATAGTACTCCAGCACCAGTACCTTTGTGTAGTGTACAGTTATCTAATTGGTGTCGTACTCTACTGGTACGGGTTAAGAGAGGGATTTTTTAAGACTTAGACAAATCCTTAGGTAGTCGTCTTTCTCCTAGAGAGCACCTGTATAAGAAGGTCATCTTTAACCATTCATAACTAACTGCTTAGGGGAGCAAATTGCTTCATTCTTTTTGCGACAGACTCAAAGGAGTCTTCTCTTCACTGGGGTGGAGTCAATTCAATTAATTTTTTGTCCACGTGATAATCACTCTAGATCAAACCTGAGGGGGTTAGGGCTATCCCAAGAGCTTTGTGTGAGCTACCTACTCTAAGGGCCTATAGAGGTCTCAGAGTTACAGGTGGAAAAAGATGAGTGGAAAAAATTCAGTTTGGGGAAAGTGAAAATCTATGTGATTGTAGTGGGTGTGCTTAAGGTAAGTCTTATTGGTTACCCTTTCCAAAAACAACCACTTATAAAAGTGAAAAAGTATTAGATGAGGTACATACAAACATATAGGGACCTGCAAAAGTGCCTTCATGTGGAGGTAAGAAGTATATAATGTTGTTTTGGGAAAGCTTTAGTCCTCTCTATGCCTCGGAATGTGAGGAAGAGAGAGTTTCGGGACTTAGAATGTTTTTCTGTGAGTCCAGTTCACCCGGTTCACTACAAACCAGAATTGGTGTTACAGTGACTCATTGAGGAGTACATCGATTAAATACACTCCCGAAATACGCGACGTTACAAGGGAGAACGTATTCTGTAATATCCATTTGTTAGTGTACGATTACACCTAAAGACCGAAATGACACTTGGAAGTTTACTTATGGATTTGAATTTGATATGTGGGCGGCGGACGGAGATCGCTGACAAATGTTGGTCAGAGTGGATCATTTACACGATAATTCGACATGGAATATGGAACCCTAGGTTGTTGTAAATATTCGCTTGATTTGGTCTTTGTCTTTATTAGATTAGTTGATCAGTGTATAATACTTTTGGTTGACATACCTTGTCCTTTCGGGTATACGCATAGTATTACGTGTGTTATGTATATAGATGTACGGCAAGAATGCCTCCGTACAATCGATAGTGAAGCTTCAGTGTATACGAGTAGGACTTAGTCATTTTTGGAGTTATGAACACTTTGTAGTCAAAAACTATATATCATGTTTTTGGCACTTTCATGTGTAAATATCTCACACATCTGTGGGCAAAATTACTTGTAATTTTGTGTGTGTGTTCATCCTAATATTATATACATTGTGGTAGATTTGCAAAGATGTTGTGTCTTTGGTTTGTGTTTTATCAACTGTTGAATTTGCTGTATTTTCAGAGTGATTTTTGTGAGAGTTTCTTGCTTCGTTTCGTTCTAAGATGACTACATCGGCATCCTCATCATCTTCGGTTCCGGCTATTGTTCCAAAACATTAGGTCACGGGCCCACCTTCACGAATTCTGGTTTTTGATGGGAGGGAATATTTGTATTGGGCAGATTTTGTCTGGTCTTACTTTGTACAAGTGAAGCTTTTTTATGTTGTTAATGGATCTATGGCTGAAACTAATGCCAATTATGATCAAAAGAATGAGCATGCTCTTTATCTTATAAAAATAATGATATCTAAAGAGCTGCATATGACATATATTCAGACTACTAAAGCATCACAGATTTGGGATGCTTTGAAAAAGACATATTCTAGAGCTAAAACTCAACATGAGATTATAACTGCTGGGCAGATGATAAAGAAATATTAATATACAGGCGGAAACATGGCGGAATATTGCAATAAGTTCAGACTTTTGATTGCCGAAAATGCATGCTCAGGTGGTTTTTTTTACTGAGTATCATAAATCGATGCTTTTAGTGAGGGGCTTCTTATTGAGTATATATAAGCCTATGATGAACTGAAAAAAAATGGATAAGACTCAGTGGAATCTAGCTACGGCTATAGAGTATAAGCTAGAAGAAGAAAGAAATCAGGTGGCATTTAATTCTGGAAAGCTAGTTGTTGCTTACAATGCTCGGTTTCAAAGAGATAATAAATTTCAAAGAAATTTGTCTTTTCAGCAATATGAAAGGTGTGTCTATCGCTACAATAATGGTCATTTGTACAAATTTTGTCCTTTGTATATAAAAGCGTGTGAAATATGATCTTATCGCAAAGGATTTAAGGTGAAAGGAGCTTCATTCACACCGAAACCTTTGGTCAAAACTGTGGCTTTTTCAGCCAAGGAATAGGAACCGGTAAAGAGATGGAGAAGGAGAAATAAAAGGTTGTCAGTTTCCCTAAAACTGACGACACCGAGTTTTTTGCTATGGCCAAGATGATGGAGGGAGAGAAAGATCTCGAGTGGATTATGGATTCCGAGAGTTCCTCCCATATGTGTAGGAACAATCATATTTTAAAGATATGACACCTATCCCTACTCATCAAATATTTTATGCTTGTGGTGCCACAGTTGAAGCTAATGCTAAAGGTAGCATAGATCTAAATTGTGAGATAGATGGCAAAGCTGTAAAAAGAACTTTGCATGACGTCTTATTTGTGTCAAAATTTAATAAAAATTTGTTTTCTACCTCAGTTGCAAAGAGTAAGGATTTTGATGTTCTTCAGAGCAAAGGCAAAAATATAGTAAGCAAGGATGGGAGAGTAGCTTTAGTTGGAACAAGAGGCCCTAACATGTTGTATCGGATGGACCTGGTTAATAAAGTTGATTTTCTGTACTCTCGCGTCCTTTCTGGAAATGTTTTATGGCATAAAAGGCTTGGGCATGTTCACAATCAGAGGCTTGAAAAGATGGTGAAGACTAATATGATAGAAGGTGTCAAGCCTAGTCAAAAGGAATCCCATGTGGGTGATGGTTGTGCTCTCGGAAAGCTTTATAAGCTTCCCTTACCACAGATTTCAAACTATCGAGCAAAGGACCTTCTCGGCCAAATCCACTCGGATGTATGGGGACCAGCCAAAGTTCTTTCCGTCGGTGGCACCAAATACCTTGTCACCTTCACGGATTACAACTCACGGTTCGGTCGAGTGTATTTCATAAAGGAGAAGAGCGAGGTCTTCACAAAGTTTAAGCATTTCCAGATCTGGCCGGAAAAACTTGAAGGGGAACCGATTCTTGCTTTGCGCTCCGACAACGGTGGAGAGTATGTATCAAATGCCTTTGCTGAATACTTGAAAGAAAATGGAATTTCTGATGATTTTATAGTTCCTTACACTCTAGAACAGAATGGTGTGGCTGAAAGACTCAATCGGACCTTGAGTGAATGTGCTATATCTATGATGATGGATAAGGATGTGGATCTGAAATTCTGGGGGGAAGCTTTTCAATGTGCTTGTTACTTTAGAAATAAAATAGAAACCACATCTGTGAAAGATAAAACACCTTATAAAATGTGGACAGGTAGGAAGTTGAATGTTAGTCACTTTAAAGTCTTTGGAAGTACGTGTTTTAAATTGGATAATCTTCCAAATTGGAAATTGAGTCTGAAATCTATACTTGGGATATTTTTGGGCTATGATGATATATCTGTAGGATATAGTGTATAATCCTCAAAAAAATACTATTCAGATTGCTAGGAATGTTCAAATCAAAGAAGAAAGTCAATCTGTTAATGTTTTTAGCATGAATGAGGCGGAAAAGACAAAAAAATTGCAAAAATATATTATACTTGATCTGATTCCCTTCACGCAATCGGCGATTTCTTCCTCTCCATCTGGCTTGCCACATGTTTTTGGGCCACCAGATCCACCTGCTATTGCAACTACTACCGGGCCACCTCCTCCACCTCCTTCTCCTCCTCCTTCTCCACCGAGACCAAGCCGGGGACCAATTTTTCTCGCTTCAGATTTTCGGAGGGGAAGAAGATAAAGCAGCCGGCTAAGAGGTGATCGAGGGGACCATGCTTATTCTGCAAGCACAGGGGAACCTCTTACCATTCAAGAAGCTTTTTCCGTCCCGGAAAAAGATCTGTGGATTGCTGCAACAAATGACGAGATCAAATCAATCATAGAGGCTCAAACGTGGGAGCTTGTAAAACTTCTACCAGATCGGAAAGCGATCGGTTCTAAGTGGGTATTCAAGTTAAAGTTGAATCCGAATAATACCATTGAGAGGTATAAGGCTAGGCTTATTTGCTAAAGGGTATAGCCAGAAAAAGGGCATTGATTATGAAGAGATTTTTTCACCTGTAGTTCGTTTTCCTATTGTTAGGATTTTCTTATCTCTATAAGTAATAGAGGATATAGAATTACATCAAATGGATGTGAAGACTGTTTTTTTGCATGGAGATTTAGAGGAAGTTATTTACATGAAGCAACTAAAGGGGTATCCAAAAAAAGGGAAAGAAGATCTGGTCTATAAACTGTTGAAGTCCTTTTATAGTTTGTAGCAGGCCCGACAGTGGAACCTGAAACTGTATGAATTTCTTACAAATCTTGGCTTTACTTGGATCAGCTTGGATCTTTCGGTTTATATAATAGAAGGGGAAGATGGAGTGATATATATTGTTGTTTATGTTGATGATTTGTTGCTGTTGAGTAAATCAATTAAAGAAATTAACAAAATAAAAATAGCTCTGAATTCCCGGTTCAAAATTAAAGATTTAGGGAAGGCTAACTATAATTTGGGAATTCAGGTAAAAGGGGAAAGATAACAGAGACTAATTTATTTGACACAGAAGGAAGCCATTGGGAACATTCTTGAGAGGTTTGGCATGTTGGAGGCAAAGGGGAGTGCTACTCCCATGGAGTTCAAACAGAAAATAGAGGGGAAGGAATCACATGGTGGGGTTGTGATTGATGATTCTTTACAGTCAGGGGAGGCAGATTCTATGTCCTCCAGATTCTATGTCCTCCATTTCTTACAGTCAGATTTTCGGAAGTCTTATTTACTTCATGAATTACAACTGACCGGATATTACAGCAGCTGTTGGAGCTTTAAGCCAAAGTTTGCAAAATCCAAAGAAGTCAGACTGGGATGCAGCAAAGATTGTTCTTCGATATCTTGCTAGAACTCGAAACCTCCATCTCTCTCTCGGTCGAGAAGAAGTGAAAATTCAGACATGGAGCGATGCGAGCTATAATGATATGCCAAACCGGCGCTCTACCACCGAATTTATTGTGAAGATTGGAAGTGGGACATGTTGTTGGAGCAGCAAACTTCAGAAGGTGACAGTTCAGTCTACCATAGAGGGTGAGTACATGGCGGCTAGCACAGCTGTGAAGGAGGTACTTTGGGTAAAGTCTCTCCTCAAAGAGCTTTTGTTTATGCAATCTGGACCTCAAATAGTGTGGTGTGACAATCAAGCTGCTATTGCTATTCCATCTAACCCTAGACATTAGTTTAAGAGAAAACATATTGATATCAAGGTACACTTTGTGAGAGAGAAGGTTATGGCAAGGGTTTTGAAACTCAGTTATTTACCGCATGAGCAGATGGTACCTGACATGATGACTAAACCCTTGCCTCCACCTAAATTAATTTTTTGTAGAGAGGCATGTGGCCTAAGTGACTAGTAGAATCTAAAGCTTTAGGGGAGTGTTGTTTTGGGAAAGATTTAGTCCTCTCTATGCCTCGGAATGTGAGGAAGAGAGAGTTTCACGACTTAGAATGTTTTTCTGTAAGTCCGGTTTACTACAAACCAGAATTGGTGTCCGGTTCACTACAAACCAGAATTGGTGTTAAAGTGACTCATTGAGGAGTACAGTGATTAAATACACTCCCGGAATACGCGACGTTAGAAGGGAGAACGTATTCCGGAATATCCGTTTGTAGGTGTACGGATACACCTAAAGACCAAAATGACACTTGGCGGTTTACCTAGACTGAAATGAAACATGGCGGTTTACCTATGGATCTGAATTTGATATGTGGGCGGCGGACATAGACCGCCGACAAATGCTGGTCAAAGTGGATCATTTCCACGATGATTCGATGTGGAATACAGAACCCTAGGTTGTTGTAAATATTCGCTTGATTTGGTCTTTGTCTTTATTTAATTAGTTTATTAGTGTAGAATACTTTTGGTTGACATACCTTGTCATTTCGGGTATACGCATAGTATTACGTGTGTTAAGTAGATATATGTACGGCAGATATGCCTCCGTACGTTTGGTAGTGAAGCTTTAGTGTTTATGAGTAGGACTTAGTCATTTTTGGAGTTATGAACACTTTGTAGTCAAAAACTGTACAACCTGTTTTGGCAGTTTCATCTATAAATATCTCACATATCAATGGGCAGAATTACTTCTAATTTTGTGTGTGTGTTCATCCTGATATTATCTACATTTTGGTTTACTTGCAGAGCAATTGTGTCTTTGGTTTTTCTTTTATCAACTTCTGAAGTTGTTGTATTTTCAGACCAGTTTTTGTGAGAGTTTCTTGCTTGGTTTGGTTCTGAGATGACTACACCGTCTTTGGTTCCGGCTGTGGTCTCAAAACAACATATAATGACCATCACTGATGATTTGTCTCGGTATTTAAGAGTATATCTTCTGAAAGCAAAATCAGTGGCCCTCGAACATTTTAAGGAATACAAAACATAGAGTGAGTAACTCCATGAAACTCCAATTAAGAGAGTGACGAGTGATTTTGGTGGAGAATATACCTCCAACCAGTTTGAGGATTTTTTGAGAGAAGAGAAAATACATCATCGAAAGATAGTTCCTAAAAATCTTGAACGAAATGGTGTAGCCAAGAGGATAAATAAGACATTAGATGAGAGTGCCAAGAGTATGTTGTCAGATAAGAAGATAAGAAAAAGGTTCTGGGTTGAGGCAATGAATTTTTTAAACTACCCCAACAATAAAGTTGTTACTTTGACAGTCAAAGGACAAATAACGTGTGAGAGGTGGACTGGCCGAAACTAGATGTATCACACTCAAAGGTTTTCGGTAGTCAAGTGTTTAGTCTAAGTACATATCCGTCAGATTAGAAGTTATATCGTAGAGGAAAACTAGTATACCAGCTGGGATACGATGAGGATAAAAAAAGTTATAGATTTTTTGATCTTAGAAAAAAAGATATATTTCTAGTTAAGCACCTAGTAGTTATGGATCTAGGGAAATCAGTAGATCTCTTTAATCATACAAAGTCAGTTATAATCAGATTTGAGTCAGAAAAACCATGATGACTTTGAGCTTCTTACCTTTCGATGCTTTCAAGAAGATGATATCACTGCAAATACAAATCACACTGAGAAAGAACTAGTTGTGGAACCTCTAGTGATAACTCATCCAGAGGTGGAAGACATGGTGGAAATTGAAATAGAAACAAGGGACAAGGGAGAAGTCGAAATCGTTCAATACAATCCACCGCAGCCATCTATTCCAGCGGCACATTTTGAAGGAGGAAGGCGAAGCAGCAAAAGATTGCAAGAGAAACAAGTTAACAACAAGGTAACCAAACTCTCTCACCCAGATGAACCCCAAATTTATGGTGAGGTGATGAAAAGTCCTAAGAAGAACTGGTGGAAGACAGCCATTAATGAAGAGATGGCCTCAACTAAAGGCGGCTGATACTTGGGAGCGGGTGGACTATCCACATGACCAAAAGCCAATAAAGTGTCATTAGGTTTTCAAACTGAAACTTAACCTAGATAACACTATTGAACGCTACAAGGCTCGGTTAGTGGCCAAAGGATTTAATCAGATAGAGGGGGTTGACTACGAGGAAACATTTGCTGCATTCGTCAGATTTCCCTCCGTCCGTATTCTTCTCACTCTGGTTACAACAAAAGAAATAGAGGTGCATCAAATGGACATCAAGATAGCTTTCTTCCATGAAGAGTTGGAAGAAGAGATATTTATGCGACAAACTGAATGATTTGTGGAGCAATGGGAGGAGAGCAAGGTATGCCGATTGATCAAATCTAAATATGGACTGAAACAGGCACCCAGACATGGAACAAGAAGCTTGATGAGTTTTTTTCAGGTCACGGATACATTGGGATCAACTCAGATCACTCAAATTACTTTTTTTATGATGATGAAGGTATCATTTTTATTCCCATTTTTATTGATGATTTGTGTGTATTAAGTAAATCTATGGATAAAATCAACAAGCAGAAAAAAGATCCAAAAAAAATTTGAAATGAAAGATATAAAAAAAAAAAAAAAAAAAATGAAAGAAATGGGCAAAATACATTTTGGGAATTCAGCTATAGAGACATACAGATAGGAAGATAATCAGATTAACTCAGAAAGAGGCCATTGGGAATATACTCGAAAAGTTTCAGATTAATAAGGCTAATAGTTGTTTAACTCTAATGGAACTAAAGGAGGGAAGTGAGGGGATTTTGGATCGGGAAGTTATAATTTTGGATGATGAACTAGGTCCTGAAGAGCAGTAGTTCATGAGGACTATTCTTTACAGACTCTTTCTGGGCAGCTTAATCTACTTTATGAATTATACCCGGCCTGATTTAGCTACAGCTGTAGGAGTGTTGAGTGGGAATCTAAAATCTCCCACTAAAAGGGATTGGGAGGCAGCAAAGAGGGTCTTTAGATATCTGATACAAACAGAGATCTATAGCTGGATTTGAGGGGGGGGTAACACTGACATCACCACTTGGAGTGATGTTAGTTATAGGGATGCTCCTATGAGGAGGTGTACCTCTGGATATGTGTTGTATGTGGGAGATAAGGCTTGTAGCTCGAGCAGCAAACAACAAAAGGTTATTGTTCAATCCACCATAGAGTCTGAGCATATGGCCTCTTCCTCTTCTATAAAAGAATTGATGTGGGTCAAGTCTTTGCTTGGTGAGCTTCGTCATCTAAAAAGTGGTGTGTAGAAAATCTTTTGTGAAAACCAGGTAGCCATTGCCATTGCCACCAATTCCTAACACCACTTCGAAGACAAACATATAGATATTAGACTTTAGTGTTGGGTATCGAGGACCATTTGCCGATATTCGATTTGTATCGAATTTCAGGTACCCGATAATCGATATATCGCTTCGATATATCGAATTTCAAATTATCGCGATATATCGCCGATATATCGTATCGTCAATATATCGAAGCTTCTTTAAAAAAATATATATATCTTGCTAGTCAATTCTTGGAAGAAGAGAATGACAGCTGTCAAACTGGTGGAGGATGTTTATTTTTTTTTTCACGTAAACTGCGAATCAGAAACTGTAAATAGATTAATTCAGAAGGTGGAGGATGTTTATTTTTTTTTCACGTAAACTGCGAATCAGAAACTGTAAATAGATTAATTGAGAATTGATTAGCTGCAGCTACTAGAACGACATGCCGCTGCGGCCCGAACTAGTGCTACTGCAGATGCTAATACTAGCTACTGCTGCTGCCAATAGTACTAGACTACTAGGTGCTGGTAGTGCTACTCCAGCAGGTAGTACTAGCTACTGCTACTCCAATTAATAAAAATAAGAATAAGATTTTACAATTTATACACTTCAAAAAATAATTAATGAGAACAAAAATTCACATTTTATACACTTTGAAAAATAATAAATAAAAATAATAATTAAAACTCATATTTTGTACACTTCATAAAATGATTAATTAATATAAAAATAAAATATCACATTTTATACACTTCAAAAAATATTGAATAAAAATAATAATAAGAATTCATGCCTGAAACGAACAGTCTGCAATTTTTTTTTCATATCATACTTTGACTAAATTTGTGTGGGTTTCAAGTTTTCATATGTGAAGTTTTGTACCGTAGTACATACTAAATAAGTAACTACATGAATTACAAAATTAGTATTACAGTATTAGTATTTTTTTGTCATTTACATTTTGCGGCGTTACCTTTTAAGTCACGGAACAAAAATCACGTCGTACGTCACGTTTCAAAAAAATTGTCTTTATAGCTAAAACAACATATTAAATAAAAATATTATTTTATAAAATACAATATATCGCGATATATATCGCGATAATTTATGTTGGTCGCGGTACGATATATCGAGAACTTTCCTCGATCAATATTCGATATATCGAATATCGCAATTATCGCGATATGAAACTACCCGATATCCAACACTATTAGACTCAGTTTTGTTAGAGAGAGTAAAAAAAAAAACGATTAGTTTATAGTACAGACCAGACTGTGAGATGGTAGCAAATATAATGACCAAACGTGAACCCTCTCCCAAATTAGTTTTATGTGTGGAAAAGTGTAGTCTCAAATTAAAAGATGACTAGAAAATACAAGGAGTGTAGAAATAAGTGGTTTCTATTAGGTGTTTTCTAGGTCTGAAAAATGTAAAATAAAAGGCACGAAAGAAGTAGAGGCGGCCTGCCTCTAACTCTATTCTCAAGTCCCCACACTTCTTGCAGTCACTAAAGACTGGAGAAGGAGTTAGAGCCATAGCGGCCTAGGTTGTCCAAGGAGACAAGGAACACTGTAGGGTAGAGATGCCAAAAAGGGTGGACGGACCCTGGATTTGATCCTAGAACCTACTGTCCCTCAAAGTAGCTGGCAACAGTTAGTTTATATCTTATAACTATAATATCCATGTTAAGACATACAGGGTTTGATAATTATTTAAAGATATATTTGTAGAGAATTCCATTTAACTGAACGAACGGACTTTAGAGCATAGACTCAATTGAACATATAGTGCGAATGGAGGTACCGCACCAAACAAAAATTTCGAACATTTGTTTTCAATGGCTAGTATTAAAAGCCAGTTTGGATCGGACGGCCACAGGCGAGCCGACATTGCGGAATGGCCGCTTTGGCGGTTTTTGGTCACAACCACACTAGATGACACGTTGCGCTGTCTCATTTGTTTGCGGCTTTTCTGGAGAGCACCAGAACAAGTCTGGATGAGACAGGCGTCAACTTCTTGGCCATGCCGTACGGTGGTCGTAAATAAAGTACTGCGGCACGAGTATCTTTTTTTACTGTATAGTTATGTGATTGGTGTCGTACTCTACTAGTAGGGGTTTAGAGAGGGGTTTTTTAGGACTTAGGCAAATCCTTAGGTAGCCGCCTCTCTTCGATGGCACCTGTATAAGAAGGTGATCTTTGACCATTTATAACTAACTACTCAAGGGAGCAAATTGTTGATTCTTTTTATGACAAACTTAAGGGAGTCTTGACTTCACTGGGTGAAGTTAGTTCAATTTATTGTTTATCAGGGTGGCATTCAGTGTTGATCAAACCTGAAAGGGTCAGGGTTTTTCTAGGGGCTTCAAGTGAGCTGCCTACTCTAAGGGCCTATGGAGGTCTCAGAGTTACAACATGGTGTTGTTCATCATATTTAAGGACATTCATATGAGTAAATGAAAAAGAAAACAACAATAGCTGGGGATTTTCTTCCTCTCTCTTTGTCTCTTTCCCTCTCTTTCTCTCTCTCCACCTCTCCCTCTCGCTCTCCCTGTCCCTCTCCTTGTCCTTGTCCTTTTCCTTCTCCCTCTCTCTCTACCAGTCCCTCTCCCTTTACCTCTCCCTCTTCCTCTCCCTCTCCCTCTTCCTCTCCCTCACATGTCTTTAAAAAAATGACACTATCGTTGAGTTATATTGTAACTAACCTCGCATGTTTCGTTGCGAATAAGAATTTGGTCCTATTTGCCTCCATGACATACTTAGACCTATCAGTTTTCCACCCTCATTGGGCTTGTTTTTTTTTATTATGGGTATGAATGCAGCACATTATTTATTGTTATGTAATAAAGTGGTTCTCACAAGATAAGGTGTTTTTCAAGCGTTAAGAAAAGTGATTAAAAAATAAATGATATATTTTTATAATGTGAAGATAATATTATAAGTCTCATTAAAATGATAGGGTTGATTTGAGATGTAAACATTCAGTGTTCAGAAACAAAATATAGAAAACAACACTGGTAATAGATATTGGTGGAAATGACTTATTACTATAAATGTCAAAATAGTATAAATTACGTTGGTTTAGTGGAGATGGGCTTAGCCGAATAAAGTACTCCTTAAACTTGTGTCATTACCACAATCATATAATTTTCAGTCTAAAAAAATCTTTGCAAAATAGGTGCAATCGATGCTAATAGCCATGGGTTGTGTAGTACAGTAGTAATAGTAAAACACAAAAGCATTAGGACAGTAAAACAGTATACAAACAACAAAAAGTAATAGTAAAACATAAAAGCATTAGAACAGTAAAACAGTATACAAACAGCAAAACAGAAAAGCAAAAAAAATAAACAAAACAGAAAATCATAAACAGTAAACACTAAACAGCAAAGTAGAAAAGCATAAAAACAATAAACTACTAGAACAATGTGCAACATGAATATAATAAACAGGAAGGAAGTGAAGAAGATTGGCAAACCGTAAAGAAGTATAGCTGTAAAGCACTATAGCAGTAAACAACATCATAGTGAACAAAAAAGTAATAAAACAAGATACAACAACAAAACTGAAAACCGTAAAAAAATAACGTCAACAGGCAAAGTAGTGAAGTAGTTAAGTGTTAAAATGGTAACGTAGAAAACAATGAACAGCTGTAAAACAATATACAATTAAGCAGTAACGGAGAAAGGCATTCGGAAATTATAAAATAGTATAACAAAGGAAAAACAACAATTTAGCAGTAAAGGAGAACGACATTAGAAAATTGTAAAATATAAAAGAAAAGATTGACGATGACGTTTTTTTGCGTGGCCGTTGGTTAAAAAACACAGAACGACAACATGTAGTACATTTTAAATTCAATGATGACACAAAATGTACTTCTCATTTTTTCTTTTTTTTTGTACGGTTGAAACTTATACGGTACGGCTCTAAATTTTACAAGAAAAACAACAAAAATAAACCCTTACTTTGGAACATAGAGACGCACCCTAAGTTAAATGTCACTATGTGCTCTCACAGTGGAGCTCACGTGAAGGGAGAAACTACTTGCTCGTAGAAATTTTATTTACTCATGGTTACCGTGGTTTTGTTACAGTAAACCTTAGCTGGCCGTGTGTATTGTTTTTTTTAGGACAGTCGACGTTCGCAAGTCAATCGCGACAATTTTTTAACCGTCGTTATAATATTTCGCAGGTCAAAGTTGTTCGACATATTGACCATCAAATCGAACTAAAAGGTACATAACTTGTAGTAAATTGTACTTCAAAGGTACAATTTTTGACAACTACTTGCGCGCAACAAAAATTGTTTCTACGATAAGCAATACCCTTATTTTTTTGTGACATTTGTACATGTGTAGGGTTTTGCGGCGTCATGATTTTATGCGCATTTGTGCTAACGTTGACGTCATTTATTTAAGAACTTTCGGTCACAACTTCCCAGTTTCGTTTTCTAAACTTTTCTCACTCGAATTGCCATCAGAATATGCCCAAATGTATTCAAAATAATTTTTTTTCAAAGCTTCTTTATTGCATACCAATATTGTCATGTTTCGCCTCTGAACTTAAGAGATAAAATTGATAGTATGAGAGGGAGAGGGAGGGAGGCGTTTTCACAAACTTCGGTTTTGTAAAATGGCATCATTTTCTCGAGACCCCTCTACGGCCCCTTGTACGGAAAAAATGGAGTACTAGTTGCAAATTTTTTGTTTGTGTACTCGCGTTTTGTAAAAATGCTTTGGGATTCTACAACACATGTAAACTCATAATAGCATTTGTTGTTCAAACGTTACTCTAAATAAAATTGACTCGCGATTCAATTTCAGATAAATTTTGAAGATGACGTTTCTTGACATGAGAGTGGGTCAAAAAGAGCAAGACAACAAACTTTAATACATTTTATGTTTCATGATGACGTAACTTGTACTATGGTTTTCACATTTTTTTAGATAGACAAAGATTTTCTTGTTGCATGCTTTGTTTTAAATGACAAAGACAAGAAAAAATCCATACTTTAATACATGGGAACAAGACCTTAAAATGGTTATTTTTTTTAAAGTCAAACTTTTGTTGTCGTGTTCGTTTACACCTGTCACCTTTTACGTATATCTATACAAAATGGAAGTGATATTGATCACATCAATCCTTCTTAAAACGAATGATGGTAACCAATCGGAGGATGAATGCATAATTTTAGCCATCATAGTGTTTCTTATTAAAAAAAATGTCATATTTGCTTCTCAAACCTTTATAAATTTGGTAGAGGGTTTTGGGTAATTTGCTGATCATTCCCGGACAATGGAGGTTATAAAAATAATACTACATTTTCCCTCGAAGTTTACACTTTTCAATAATCCTTATTAATGAGTATGATAAGGATAAGTATAGGGAGTTATTTCGCCTTCCCAATACCTTGTTAGTTATTTGGTTGAAGAATTATGACATTGGATGGAGACAGACCCTGCTTCATGTTTTTTTAATGTCCCTAGTGGTAAGCTTGTTGTGAAGCAGCAACCCACAATTTCCTAGGCCGTTTCTCGCGCGACCCCTCTTCGTTTAGTTTCGATACTGACGAGATGTATAGTATTCGCGAGCCGATGTGACAACAACTTCACAACCTCACCAATTGTTTTGCGTCTCCGTGGATTCCTGGGGGGATTTTGGATGGTGATATGGCCGAAACAGGTAACATTAGATTGTCTTTGACGATTGCGCATTCCAATCCCCCGACTTAATTTTATTTTGGTGATGTCATCGTCAATCTTTGGCGCGCGAGTCTTTTGAAGCACCAGCGTCGCATGTTCGCGGTTGTCCCCTCATTATATGTTTGGGTTTTTTTTTTTTTTATCATAGGTTCATAGGCAAAGGGTTCTCTTAAGACGTGCCCCACGAAATCCCTATTAAGCGTGAATTCTCGTGAGCGCACTTGCCCCTTTGTCTTGAGAGATTCGCCAGGTGAAAGTGAACCAGTCCTCCAAGACAAAATTCTTACTTTCTTCAGGCGATCGTCGAACAGGTTGTTACAAATTTCCGACCTCCGTGCCCTTTTGGATTCCTTAACAATCCTTATTTGAGACTTTACAATCGGGCTTCGAAACGCTTCTTACCTATGAATATAGTTTATCGTCATCTTTAGTACGTCATTTTAGTGGTTTTTATAACAACATAATAAGAGTTAAACACTTATAATTGTTAACATAAATACGACCACAAATATAATGTACGACAAACAACCATGGTAGATAACCATAAAACGTTTCAAGAAAATGACTGGTAACTCTAAGACGTGTTAACACTTAAGTACTTCAACTAAAACCGCAAGATTTAGAATCAATCCATAAAATCGACCGCGGACTCCTCGTCAAGCAAAAAACAACCGAATTAGACTGAACCTTATATTTTAAACCCTTCGAATAAGAAAGACACCCAAAAGTAAAGTAAAAGTAACATGTCAACAACCAAAAGTAAATGCAAACCAAGTGATGTGACTAACAACTAAAACGGAAGTGAGAGTAACAATGAAAGGCTAATAATGTAGTTACCCTAATAGTACAGAATAATCATGGTGGTTGTGCAAAGTGACTTGAACTCTCCTCTTCATCACAATTTGTAACATGTATTGGAAAATCTTCACGTGACAATACGCTTCGATACAAGATTCCTTGTTTCGCTTTGAACGTAGATTGGTTGCGATACGTTGTAGTGATAATATGGCACTGGTCGCAAACGGTCAACCGAAACTGTGATCGACCGTTTACCGACCGCCCACGTCGGATCCGGAACGGATTCGGTTGCCATATTTGGGGGGCCGAGCGGATTCGGGCGGTTGATTCACAGAAAAAGAAAATCCGTTACGGTCGGGTTAGCAAAAAACGAAAAAAAAATTGAAAATTTTGTACTGTCTGTACAATCCAACTTTATCGTACTTTGTACTCTTGGTATCGTGGAAGTACGTGACATCATGATTATTTTTTTCTTTATAATTTTGTACTTTTTCGGGTACGGGCGGGTACGGGTAGTCGCGAGAAATCGAGTTCGGTTAACTTTTATTTTCGTAAACGCGTTTCGGTTAACGGTTAACAATTTTGGAGCGTGGTATAACCCGGTCGGGCGTCGGGTACTCAGATTTTGAAAAAAAAAAACGGTCGGTTTCGGTTATCTAAAATTTTGACTTTTGCGACCTCTGGAATATGGTACGCTTGACGTCATAGTTTCATACCGTCAGCGCTACGGCAGCACTACACCGTGAATCGCTATTAGTGTTAATATTTTTTTGCCACTTAAAAACTTTTGTTCTCCGTACACACTTGTCAGATTGTGGATCTGACGGTTACGATTGAAAGGCCAGATTCTCACCTTCCGATTGACAGTCTCCATCTGATAATCGAACAACTGTGTACGGAGAGAAGTTGTTTTAAGTGGCGAAAAATATATTAACACTAATAGCGATACACGGTGTACTATATTGTACATTACCGTAGAGTATTGTACAGTAAAGTACAGTAAAGTTCTGCACTGTTCCCGTTCAATACTGTAGTTTGAATAAAACTACGCGTCGAACGATTCTCTTCCGGAACTCGAAATGGCCGAAAAGGATCGCAGCTATCTACTTAGCGAAGAGATCAGTTGGAAAGTGGAAACTGTAAATTAAAAAACAATGATAATGACAATGAGATGTTCATGCAAGTAGGTTTGTTATTCTCCATTTGAGGGATTTTTCAATGGAGCAGCTCCAAATTTCTACGTTTTCCTGCTTCCCATCTTCGTTTTTTTCTCCCACATTTGTCAGCCGATCGTTGCTTAAATTTTCAATAAAGCAAGTTTCTATGCCATCAGTCTCCTTCCAAAAATCGACTATTCGTAGACATAATCATTTATTTTTACACATCACATCGTTTTCTTCTCGTAAGATAATTTCAGGGATTCCAGAATGCAGGGATGATACTAAGCAACTTTCAGAAAAATGTGAATATCGAGATGCTGGTCCGGGCCTTTATACCCCTTTTGTGGATCACTGTGTAGAGGAGTTGTCGAAGCGAATGGTACTCCAACCTTTTCCGATGAAGGTTTGCTCTTTTGCCCAACTTCTTTGCATCTCATAAGGTGATTATACTATCACAGTTTTACTATCGTTTTGTAGGGTTACTCGTACAATTCGTACCGTTTTTATTAATTGTCCGTACGGTTACTCAGACAACTGCACAGCTCAACCTCAACATCAGAGTAAACGTCTCTGTGTATTACCCCGTCACTCTTTGTTCTCTTTACAACATGTGACTGTTACAAATAACTTACAATGCTTGTGATTAACCATCTTATGGCCTTAGTACAGCATCAAAGGCATCCGCACAATTATGAGGATTTGCTTATGTTTCAAAGCATACTAGTCAAATTTATTATTTTTTCATGTCATTCTTTTTTTCCAAAACTTGCTGCAATAGTTGCTCTTCTTCTTTTGCAATTATTTAGGCTTCTATGCACAGTAATCGAGGGGCCATGCTTTTGTAGTGAACTTGGTCCAACATTGGAATTTTGCAGAATTTAAGGATTTTTAATTTTTACTCTTTGAATCATATAGGTTTTTATGCACATAAAAAAAACACCACCCTAAATGAAAAATGTTGAAACTAGTAAGCATGCTTTTGTAATTGCTTTACCAATTGCTTCAATTAGCATGTACCTTACTAGTTTTTGGTACGGGTCTTTAAAACCTAGGCATAAGTTAATATGGACCACAGTATTGGGCCTTATAAGTCATGGACAACAAGCATTCACGTGGATTCATTGACATGGCCCGTACTATTTTTCCATCAACACTACGAGTCTGTCCATTCTCATTACAGTAAGTGTAATGAAAATCCTTAAGGAGCAATATGGATGGATTAAATATTGCTAAAAATGCTGTATCTATAACTAAATTTTGAGTGAACAAATAATGCAAAAACTCAAGTGTTACGTGTTTACATATCCAGTATTCATGGTTTTGCAACAGAAGCAGTCCAGTTTTATAACAAAGGATGGCGGATCGATTGTAGAAAGATGATGTTGTCCGTAATGTTTTCTTGAAGGACTTGCTAGG
Source organism: Zygnema cylindricum (assembly GCA_037447655.1). Taxonomy (NCBI): domain Eukaryota; kingdom Viridiplantae; phylum Streptophyta; class Zygnematophyceae; order Zygnematales; family Zygnemataceae; genus Zygnema; species Zygnema cylindricum. The sequence goes on along the minus strand of JBBHKE010002689.1, from coordinate 114,943 downwards.
TTTGGATTTTTTTTATTTTTCCATCATAGAATCCTGAATTGTTTGAGAGGGTTCTGTTTGACAATTATATCCCAGATTCTAACTCATTTTGTAAGGTCATTGCCATCTTGCTTCCATTTTTTGTAAGGTGCAGATTATCAGCAGCTCATGAGGTGGACTTTTGCATGATTTGTTTGGATGGCTTATTTCTTTCAAATGACGAAGAAGTTTGTTTCTACGGTACACTTAAAGAGATGTCTAGAGGATTTTATTGAAACAAACACTCCGATAATGAATTTGTAGAAATTGGGGTCGAGTTTATACCAAGTCCGTGCATATTCATCGTTGGTCTATGTAAGCTTTTTTTTCTGTATTAAGTGTTGATTTGTGAAACTCTACCTCTTGTGTTGAGTGTCATTTGCCATATTTTACATTCTCTTTTCTCATTTATGAGAACGTTTGAAGGTTGGCTACAAGTTCAATTAAGCTGAATGTGTTGAACGTGGGAGTCAAACCAAAGATTTATCGTTTGTTGAACTTTTTGACAGGAGGAGTTCCGTCTTTTGGAGGGTTCAGATGGTTTGCAACAGAAAGCTGTCAGTAGAAGCACGGCGTTACAAGCTGAGAAGATCCGCATGATGCGTTCGGCTGATATCAGTGCAGGTCCTAACCTTCAGGTAGAACCATCTTCGCTGATCCTTACCTTAACTAATTAGTTTAAATCTTGATAGCAAGTTTTTGGTTCGTGCTAGAAATGATTCAGCACAATCTACGCAATGTATTCAGATCAGGTTTTTGTTTTTCAATCGTAAGAAGCTTTGTTTAGGAGTACTGTTGTCACAATTAATACGTCAAAGTGTAGAGAGTTTTTTGGTGCTCACGGTCCTTTTTTTGGTCCATTGTTATACTTTCGGTCTTCGCAGTTCTTTCTTTAATATACAGTCACAGACTCGTGATTGTCACAACCATTTGACTGCTGTCATGGGGGGCTACCGCAGTTCACTGTCCTTGTTAGGTTGTTATCTTATTGTAATTGTTATGTCCTTGGGCTTTGATCTTCTTTAGCATGTCTCATTTCTATACCTTAGCAAATGTCTACTCATGTATGCATGCTAGTCAAGGTTTTACTCCGATAGTGGAGCAACATTTACAGTCGAATCTCAGTAATCAGGTTTTCTCTTAATCTGATTATAGCAATAACTTTTTTGCATTGTGTGTCTTCCTATTCGACAACCTGAAGGCTTTTATTGGTTGATTTGTTCACAGTATGGATGAAAAGCAGTTATGTGACCATGTTTCACGTGCACAGTTTTTCTCGTTGCTTCTCGTTGTCTCGCCTATTCATTATTGTTATCATACCGGTTAGTAAGGATAAAATGTTCGAGGATGATTTCGTGGTTGTAGGGTTATTTAGTGTAGGAACATCAAGCCTAGAGGGAGGATACAGATCAGGAGAAAGTTTTCGAGCTACATCTATTCAATAAGCCATTCATGTTTTTAGTCTTGTACCTTTTTTTAAGAGCATTCCACATGTTTCACTTCCTTGCCAATTGTTGGTGTTTTTTTCTCTGCTGTTTGGAGTTGGTGGGTTTTTCTTCGGCTCCCAGTTTTATTCTAGCTGTACTATGAAGCTGGGTTGGAAGTTTAGGGTTGTGTTTCAAGATTATAAAAAAAAATCGGCTATGTAGTTTTTTGTCCTCAGAATCAGGGAGCTATTGGATATTGCACATGCATTTGAAAGGCAGACCTAGTTGTGGATTTTCAGAGCCTCGGGGCAATTTCCGGGATAATGGTTCTTATAGCTGTTTACATTGCAGCAAATGTTTTTTTTTAGGAAAATAGAGACAAATTGTTTTGCTTGAGTTGCAATGGTATCATATTGCCACGCAAACTCTGTTCTCCGCTTGTAGTGAAGATAATGTTGCTTTTTCCCTACCCCGTAAAAAAAGTGAAAAGAGCAGTAAAAGAGTTATGGGCCATGTAGGGGCTCCAACCTTCTCAGCATTTGTCACACCCTAAATCAATATGTGTCTGGCACAGTGAAACTACGCATTGAAGGAAAACATAGAAGAGTTTTCCTTTCACATAGAAGGGAAACATTTGCATAGGATGTTTATGGATCCATTTGCTGCTTGTTGTTTTCCCATGCTGGCTTTTCCTCCCCATTGTTCTTCTTGCGTAAGGTTGCATTTGCATGGGAGAGTCGTTTTTGATCGATGAAACACAGCTAAAAATTGCTGCATATATAACGTTTGACTTATTCAGATGCTGTAGAATGAGTGAGTAATTCGTCTGGTTATGCTTGTTTGCAGGTCCTCAATCTTGTGATCTTTCCTCATCCACAATATGACCTACCCTTTTTCTGCGCTGATCTTGTTACTTTTCCTCGCGGTCACTTGATTGTTATGTACGTCTTTCTGCTCTCCTCTGCATTAGTCTTTAGGCAAATAGTCTTTATTGACAAGTCGTTAGTCAAATAGTCTGTTGTGACAAGACTTTAGTGAAATAGTCTATAGTAACAAGTCGTTAGTCAAATAGTCTTTAGTCTTAGGTCTTTAGTCAAATAGTCTTTGGTAATAAGTCTTTAATGAAATAGTCTGTAGTAACAAGCCGTTTAGTCAAATAGTCTTTGAAGTTTTCTGCATCCCACTGACATGTTTCCTGAAATTTACCCAACCACGATTTTGCTACGGTTATGTTTTGTTCAAACGTCCTGGTGGTATTGGCTCCTCAACTTTTTAACATCTTCTTCAAATTGATATACTCTGGCCTTGGGTTCTAGTTTCCTATCTGAGCTTGTACTTTTTTGGGATTTTGGTGGGGAGTCAGTGATTTGAATCCTCTTTTTAATACTGAGGAATATATTGATAAGTATATCAGGCCTGTTCTTCCTTTCTGGAACAAGCACAATGATGTGAGTGGTGTTTCTCCTTAATGAGATTTTAATTTTAAAATAAAAAGGAAAAGTCCTCTTTGTTTTTGTTGCTACGTTCGATACTCTCCGTTGTTTGCTTACAATGTCCTTTGTTCATCTTTTGCAAATTTGCTTCACAAAAAAGATCTCAAAGGTTATGTTAGTATGAGAGAAAAAGAGATCAACACCCAAGATGATGAGGTATTAACTCTGGAGGTGTTTTCTTTCTTCCCTATGTCAAAGGTTTACTGAGATATGCAGATTTTGGAAGGATGTAATCAACACTATTGCTGAAAAGGGTCTCTCAATTTGGTGTGACAGTTGCACAGTATTGTAGACAATAATCTAATTTGAGTAACAGCCTAGGAGAGTCACGTGGTCCTTTTCTTTCGGAGGAAAGGCCTACACCTTGTTTCTCCTTTTTCTAACTTAATATTTTTTGTGTTACCAACAAATTTAATTTATGGAGGACGATTTTGGTGTGGGGTGCAAATGGGATAGTTTACAAAAGGCAAAACTAAACAACTGTGAGCTAAAGACAATTGGAGATTGCTTTTGTTTGCATGGTTCTGTCAAAAGGATTTACATGTTAAAGTACTCTGAAATAATAATAATAATAATAGTAGTTTACTTGTAATAATTATATACTGAGGTTACTAATACTTTGACTGCACCTGGTTGTTGCAGACAGGGAAGCTTCCTTGGGGTGGAGAATTTACCGCAGAATCATTGCAGTTTTTCTCTCCTGCCCTAATTTGGTCCCGCCTATCACTAACAGACAACATTTATCCTTCAGTTTTTGACGCTTTTAAAGACTACCTACAGGTACGGCCTTGGAAATGGTTGGTTTCTGTTGTGGAAACAGGGAGGATGTGTAGAAGATGAAGCAAAGATGAAAGGTGGAAGGAAGGAAAAAGAGGATATGTGGTTGCTAGTGGAGATAGTGTTTGGGGCATTGTGTTTAATTCGTCTGAAAGGTATTTCGATTTTGCTGTAATTACTGTGATATAATATCTTTTTCCTTTCTTCCTGGTATTTTACGAGGTTTGACTCTCTTTATGTCTTTCTTTATGCATGTTGCATTTATAACTTCTGACCTTTGCTGACAGAAAAACGTCATATGCAACTAAAAAGTGTCATGTTCAAGTCAAGAATGGTTAAAAAACTCCAAGAAACCCTACAAAACGCTACAAAACCTCATAACACCCTACATAACCTTAAATTGGCCTCAACCCTGTAAAACCTTATAAAACTCTAGAATACCCTAAGAAACAAACGCTAAAGAAAAACCTTAAAGAAAACGCTAAAGGAAACCTTAAAGAAAACCCTTACGCAGATATGGCTGGACATGGTGGATTTGGCCGAAGCTGAAACGGTCGAGGCAAAAATTGCGGCAAACCGAGAGGCTCAACATCGTTATGTTTGGTGGCGTTGTCAGAAGGTGATTCTCACTTCACCAAATAAATTAAATAGATGATAGTTTCTCCGTTTTTTTACCTTCTTTAGGCAGGACATCCATCTGCTCTTCATTTTTTGTTTATATGGTTAATGTTGGTGATGTGTATCGGGAGTGAATGTACATGGTTTAGCTGGTTTTTCTTCTTTTAAAAGGTTCATCTGCATCTGTGTGTCTGCTAAATTTTGGGTATTTTAGGCTTTTTTAGGATTTGGAAATGAAATCGTATGTTTTTTCTGGGTAGAAATACTGTGCTGTGAGATTGTTTTTAAAATGGAAGGTACAATTTTTTTCTGTTTTCTGCAGGATCCAGGACGGCCAGTTTTAACTCGTCTGTTTGGAGAAGAACGCTGTGAGGTGCGAAAAGTAATAAATTGTGTGGACATTGTTTATGATTGTCTTAGTAATGGGCGTTCTATAGGAAAGAGATGAGACGGGGATGCTGTCTGTTTCTTTTGGTTAACAAGGACACTCAACCGATATGGGCAACTTCTTTTTTCTTTTTTTGACGTCATAATCGAAGGTCGAGCTGTGACTGCAAATTTGGCTGGCAATTGCTTTAGTCAAACTACCACCATTGCCATAATTTATTTGTTGCATGGTTCTCTACCAAAGGACTCCCTAGATGTTTTCGCAAATTTAGTTATTTTATCTTTGTAGTCTTATGTTATTACTATTTAAAAAACTTATATAACTGTTTCTAATGTCTGTCCACACAATACTGCAGGCATATATCCATGACTTCCTTTTTGATGGTCTCAAAACTCTTGGCACAAAAACATTTCTTGATTACTACCCGCAATACCGGGCAGCCGATGGAAGTGTGAGCAAAAAACGAAGTATGGCCGGAAGGTCCTATATGACACGGCCATGGGATGCAGAAGGACGGTTGATTTCTACGTCAAGTTCTGATGTCTAATGGGACTTCTCCATTGGTTCTACTTTCTGCCCTATCAGCAACATCGGTGGTAGTCTCGTTCCACTTGTGGACTTTGGTCCTTCCACTCGTTCTTCACTAATCCAGGTTTTGGCTCTCTTTAGTAGACCTTAACACAAGATATTGTTGAAGTCACAGAGGGAGGGGGAGGGGGAGGGGGAGGAGGGGGAGGCTGTATCTGCTTGAGCATTTCTTTTGTAAGTCGTTGAAAATGTGGCCAGGCTTTATCTGTGCTATTTTTTCCAAATGGTTCCGTCCTCACTGACATGGGAGAAGAATGGGATCCCACTGACTTTTTTGGTGGGAAGGAGCCTTTCATTATAAATTATTCGCTTTTAGGAGAGGTATTTTTAGTCGTTGTAAGCATCAAATTGTTTCAATGATGCCCAATGATAGGAAGAGGTCATGCCACTGTACAGTAAAGAGAAACGTTCGGCAATATGCAAATGAGGTAAAGTAGATTAAAGTGTTGTATACAATTAGAAGGATTGATGCTAAATGCAATAATATTTTTTCTGAAACCGTGGGACGGCAAACGGTTTTAGTTCAGGAGGGAAGTGAAGTGAATGTAAAAAGATAATGTGTTATTAACTCTAATTTGGATTTTTCACGTTTCAGAAAAAAACCTTTTACTCTAATTAATTCAGAATTCTAATTTGGGTACAGTTCGCCTATAATGAATCTGCGATCAGATCGTTACACTAAAATAGGTACAAGTACAAAATCTGACAAATTGTACACCGTCGCGTCCTTTTACTCTAATTGATTCACAACTCTAATTTGGGTTTTCTCCCATATAATTAATACGCGATCAACATCTTTACACTAAAACACGTACGATCTCATCTTGCCTTTTATTTTGAGTGCAGTTTTACATGCGTTCGTGATTATTTTAATCCATGCTTCGTACTTTATTATTTAACAAAGTAACATTTTCTACGGACTGACACAATCTGTACACCACTCTATTCAAGATGACCATAAATTAGAGTAAATAACGCTAATTAACTAGTGCTTTAGTTAACACAAAAAAAAAAATTAGTGTTATTCATTCTATTTAAGGTTTTAGGGTCAGAATTTGGGGGCACCGAATTAGCGTTAATAATGCTTATATCAATTCAAGGTTTAACGCAGTTGACAAAATCGCATTAGTCTGGACATCTCAGGCACGAGAGTTGTGTAAAGGAAGTGCCTCAGACCTTGAGACGGCAACAACATTAGTGAAATTCGATTCTTAAATCTGCATCCTTGGCACTAAAACAATGGGGGACAGAGTGGCATCTCGATCAAAACGATGTGAGAAGAGAATGTGTTGCCTTCCAAAGAGATTTCAAGATTATTACTAAAGACACGAGGGATGATGGAAGCAAGCATCGAACCGGCAACCGTAACAAAATTGTGACAATAAGTCACGATCTTCAAAATATGCCGACATCACTCACAATGTGGGAATTGAAACCCTTAGCTTAAGAGCCTAGTTTTGAGCCAAAAAGCCCACTTCTCAACCAAATGCCTCTCCGGCCCAGCAGCTCATGGAAGACGGAAAACAGGTTGACTTTAATATGAAGGCACAAGTGTAATTCTATGGGGTCCATTCCCCCAGAGCATTCGCATGTCCAAAGAAGCTTATCTAGTTAGTGCCGACTCCAAGTTGATACAAACCCAAATGATTGACCCCTTGACAATCAAAACCCCAATACAACTTCACCCTTGTGAAATAAGACTTTTTGTGTGCTCAGTTCCACCACAGAATGCAAAGTTAGAATTTGAGTTTTGGACACATTCACCCACTTTGACTTTCCCTTAGAAATGCAGCCACCTTGGCAGGCAAAAACTCGACCGGCTACACCCCTGTGTAGCTTGGACTCCCCTGAGTCCGCAGCAAAAAGAATCGCTGAAAATGGTTAACTGAGTTTATAGTTATGGCTGGCCAAAGTTAGCCTTTTATACAAGAGTGCTCTCAAAGAGAGGCGGCTACCCAAAAATGCTAAGTCCTACTCCCTCTCTAAAACCCCTTCTACTGAAGTACGGACTAATCATAAGATTGTACCGTACAAAAAGTACAAGTACCGGAGTACTTTCTGTACGGTAGTTGTACTACATGGCCAAAATAGTGACATCTGTCTCATCCGGATTTGTTGTCTTGCTCTCCGGAGATTCCGTAAACCCGTACGATGCTGGCACGTGTTATCCGGAGTGGCGGCGACCAGAAAACGCCAAAATGCCCTCTCTGCGAAATCGGCTCCTATCACGGTCGTTTGATGAAGACCGGATTGAATATTAGTCGTTGAAATAAATGTTCGCACCATTTATTTCGTGCGGTACTATAGTACAAAACTAGTTCTACGTTCTACCGTACTATTCATTAGTTAAACGAAACGTCCTACTTGTAAATGTTTAAATATCTATCAAACCCTATATACTTCAACATTGGTCCTAGACTTAACGGACAAAGCTAACGGCTACGAGTAGTTTCACGGACGGTAAGTACCAGGATTAAATCCTAGGACCGTCAAATCCCCTTTTGGTAAATCTACCAATTTCTACTCCTGTCTCTCTAGAAGGCCTAGACAGCCATGGCTCTAACTCCTATCCAGCCTTCAGTGACTACAACAAGTGTGGGGGCTTGGAGAAGGGAGTTTACCATGGCTCTAACTCCTATCCAGCCTTCAGTGACTACAACAAGTGTGGGGGCTTGGAGAAGGGAGTTTAGAGGCAGACCGCCTCTGCTCTTTTTCTATCCTAAAACAGACCTAGAAAACACACAAATATCAACAACAAGCAAATCCAATACCATCACAATCAACGGCCATAATAATAGAAATTGCAAGTAGAAATACACTTTTTTGGATGCTTTTGGGACAAGAACTCGGTTAAAGTGCATGTTAGGTTTATACGCATAAAACCAATTATGTTATGCCTCTAATTAGATAAAAACCTCATAGTTTCATGCCATCTATAATTTCTTATCCCTTGCTTAGGTGTTAAAGGAGAGATTCTCCAACAAGAGAACTTTACGTACAACAAGAGTGCAAGCTAAATGTTTGGAACTCAAGTTCTTCCAAAATGTTTGATGGTCAAATTCATCTGAGAAGATTTTGTAGATCAATATAGCAACATGGTTGCTCCAAAAAGAGATTTGGCAATATGATTTCATAAGTAAATTTTCTATCCTTACCCAATCTTTGTTGAACTCTTTGTCAAATGGAGATCGCAACGTCAGGATCTCCTACAATTCCGAATTTATAGGCGGATCCATACAAAATCTGGCCAAAAAATTACAAGCTGATACGTACAACCTAGGTTCGTTACGAGGCACGGTAGTTAAAAAAACCTTGTCTCAATGTGTCCGCACTGTAACGTTAAGGTCCCACACGCTGTAATCGGGTATCTCAATAGGGTCATAGGGTTTGTTTTGTGTTTTTTTATAATAAAACAAAAACAAGAAATAAAATAACCCTAAACATACTGTCGCGGGGAGACAACAAGGTGTGGCCCCAATCAGCGTGCTTGCGCATGCGAAAAATCGCAAGGTTTAGTACACCGCGAATCGTTATTAGAGTAAAGAAAAAATTAGAGTAAAAATAGCAAAAAAAATAAATAGAGTTATAAACTCTAATTTGTGTGATATAACTTTTTCAAAAAGGAAATTTACTATAATTTATCAATAACTCTAATTTGGGCGCTTAATATATCCACCGTAAATTAAGTACAAGTACGGAATCTGACAAAACGTACAGTTTCACGTCATTATGACGTTTGCATTACGCGGTTTGTTAAAACGCAGTTACTTAAAACGGCATGTACTAAATCATTATTTGTATTTTTTTACTTAATAAAGTACGGTTTTGCACGGTCAGACACCGATCGTACGCCACACTATTTAAAACGGCATTGTATTAGAGTTATTAACTCTCATTCAAAAAGTACCTTAAATAACGTAAAGAATAATTTAGAATAATGTACTCTATTTAGAGTGATAGAGTCAAAATTTTGGGTGACGGAATTAGCGTACATAACTCTAATTACGATTCGCGGTGTACTGTACTGTAGTTCTCGACTTAAAAGTACACCGTGAATCGCTATTGGTGTTATTAACACTAGTTGCGCGCCCCTAAATTATATCCAAATTGTATTTTTTTTAACCTTATAATAGATCCGATTTTATAGCGTCATTCCCACTATTTCAATAGGGAATTATAAAGTGTACTGTCCGGCGAGTGCCAGTTTGTCCGTTAGCACCTCGTAGAATTGTCACTTTGTCAGATAACGACGTCGACACGTGAAGCTCACCTCGTACCGACACAGACCAGGGGAAATCTCACGAACTTGTTCTCACATGTTCAAACTTCGACTTATGTGAACGCAGACAATAAAAGTTGGACTATGAAAGCTACACCTTTAATCGTTATTAGCTAATAAAAATTAATAGTGTAAAGAAAAATTAGCGTCATTAATTCTAATTTAGTGCCAGGAGACGTGGCAGATTATGGTCCACGTCCTTAAATAGTGTAATTTATTATATTTAAGGTATCAATGTCAAAATTTTGGGGTGCCGATATAGCGTACATAAGGTTAATAACGATTCACGGTGTACACTACAGTACAGCGACGACGACAAAGTGATCGCGATAGTTGACCCGCGGCCGACGACGTCAAGGTGGCCACGACAACTACCAGGATGTCGTCGATGCGAGTTACCCGAAGAAATGAAACAACAGACTAAATTGTATCACGGGACAGAAGTTAACATCTAATAAATATATTTCATGAAAAATACCAAAATTTACGCTAAATACTCGTATGTTACGGGTTTGTTAATTATTTGCTATCAAAATCCATGGCAGAAATGTTCATGTATGTAGAAGAAGATGACAAAGCCAAATGGATGGTTTAATTCACGTTTCGTTCATGTAGGGGGTTTGATTAAGCGTAAAAGTTTCACATTAATTTGAGTGTTCGATCTCAATCTAATGAACCATATGAATTAATGGACTGAATATAAAATGTAGTATTAAATACTTTAATGTTAAATCGCGTGACGAAGGAATGTTACGAAATGACATTTTTATTTTCGGTTGTATTTTGGAAAGCACGTGTCATGTGAAAATCTTGTGATTTTTCGTTGGTTGTGCATCGTGACACGTAGCTTAATCGTCCAGCGTGTCACGATTTTTTTTTTCTGTATCTGCCAACCCACCTCCTCGAGGTGGGTTGACAGTTATAGAGAAAAATGAAGCGAACGACTCGCAGATGAACATCCGACGGTCGGTATTACCTCCTAGACCTTCGGAGAGTATTGGCAAGATTCTCTTTAATGTTGTTTTTCGTATGAAAACAAAATAACCGGTACGGTTTGGTACGGATAGTTGCAGATTTCTGTAAACTTCCCCACTTTTCGTCTGATGGAACGATACCCTTAGTATTAAAGTTTTTTTGGCTTTTGGTCATTGAACCCTTAATGATTTCTTTACACTAATGTTACTGTGTAATCCATAGAGGTTTCATTCGTACGGATTTTGATTTTTTTATGAAAATGAGTTATTTTTTTTAGTTTTTGAACTTTTCGTAAAATTCGTATACTTTTCGTGTATGAAAAAATAAGAACGGATATAATGTACGGAGTTCTTTTAAAAGATGTTTAAAGTACACCATGAATCGCTAGTAGAGTTAAGAAACCGATACACATTCCCATGTATTTAGGGCAGAGGTTGCAAAAGTCAAAATTTTACTTAACCGAAATCGACCGTTTTTTTTTTTTTCAAAATCTGAGTAACCGACGCTAGACCGGGTTATGTCACGCTCCAAAATTGTTAACCGTTAACCGACCGGCATTTACGAAAATAAAAGTTAACCGAAACTCGATTTCTCGCGACTAACCGTGCCCGCCCGAAACCGAAAAAGTACAAAATTAACTAATGTACGACGTATGAATAAGCCAATAATTACGATTTGTCACGTTACGTTAGATTTGCGAAATGAATAGTGTTTACTAACGTCTCAGATTTGCGACGCTTTGTCGCGTGCCTTAAGATTTGCGAAATGAATAGTGTACTACCGTGTCAGATTTGCGACGCTTTGTCGCGTTCCCTAAGATTTGCGAAATGAATAGTGTACTACACCGCGCATCGTTATTAGTGTCAAAGTTTAAATAGTGTGTAAGTAAATATACCGTCATTGACGCTAATTAATAATTTGAAAATTAAAAAAAAAAAGGTTTATTCTAATTTCAGTGTTAACGCTAATTTGGAACAGCAAAAATGGAAAATTTTCTGTACGATTATATACATTATTATATGATCCGTACAAAATATAAAAAATTGTACACCGTAGTGAAATTTAAATATCCGTACATGTCAGACTTATTTACATGTCAGACCAATCCCGTATTTTTAGCGCACGTTCCTATGCGAACGCGTATGATTTAATTCATTTTTTGTAAAATTTTCACTTAAAAAGGTACATTTATGTACGGTCTGACATAGACCGTACACCACACTATTTACATATTAATGTACTTTCGTTCTGTACGCTAATTTGTACGGAACCTCAATTAACGTCAAGGAAAAATTAAAATCACGTACACTATTTTTGGAAAAAAATCAAAATTTTAAGAACCCAAATTAGTGACCTTGACACTAATAACGATGCGCGGTGTACCGTGTCAAATTTGCGACGCTTTGTCGCGTTCTTTAAGATTTGCGAAATGAAGTGTTACTACCGTGTCAGATTTGCGACGCTAATCATGATGTCATGGACTTCCATGATACCAAAGAGTACAAAGTACAATAATGTTGGATTGTATGGACACTTGGACAATACAAAATTTTCATTTTTTTTGGTTTTTTGGTTGACCCGTAACCGACCGTTTTTGTTTTCCTGGTGAATCAACTGACCGCAACCGCCCGGCCCTTAAAATTTGGCAACCGAATCCGTGCCGGATCCGGCGCGGGCGGTCGGTTAACAGTCGGTCACGGTTTCGGTTGCCCGTTTACGACCCCTGATTTAGGGTAGCCGCTATCAGAGGTCGCAAAAGTCAAAAAAATTCATACCCGAAACGAACCGTTTTTTTTTTTCAAAATCTGAGTAACCGACGCCCGACCGAGTTTTGTCACGCTCCAAAATTGTTAACCGTTAACCGACCATCGTTTACGAAAAAAAAAAATAACCGAATCTTGATTTTTCGCGACTAACCGTGCCCGCCCGTAACCAAAAAAGTACAAAATTAATCAATGTACGACGGAATAAGCCAATAATTACGATTTGTCGCGTTCCCTAAGATTTGCGAAATGAATAGTGTACTACACAGCCAATCGTTATTAGCGTTGTGTACGCTAATTCCGTCCCGCTTTTTTTTTTATTCTCAAATAGAATTATCCACACTATTTAAAAAAACCCTAATTCCTAATTAGAATAGACGATTTCTTCGAAAATTTCCAAATTCCCAATTAGCGTAAACCACGCTAATTATTCGTATACGCTAAAAAAACTTACACGCTAATAACGATTGGCGGTGTACTGTGTCAGATTTGCGACTCTTTGTCGCGTTGCCTAAGATTTGCGAAATGAATATTGTACTACCGTGTCAGATTTGCGACGCTTTGTCGCGTTCCCTAAAATTTTCGAAATGAATAGTGTACCACCGTGTCAGCTTTGCGACGCTTTGTCGCGTTCCCTTTGATTTGCGAAATAAATAGCTTACTACAGTACCGTGTCAGATTTGCGACGCTAATCATGATGTGACGTACTTCCACGATGCCAAAGAGTACAAAGTACAAGAATGTTGGATTATAGGGACAGTACAAATTTTTCATTTTTTTTTGTTTTTTGGTTGACCGACCGTAACCGACCGTTTTTTTTTCCTGGTGAATCAACCGACCGTAACCGCCCGACCCCCAAAATTTGGCAACCGAATCCGTTCCGGATCCGGCGCGGGCGGTCGGTTAACGGTCAGTCACGGTTTCGGTTGACCGTTTGCGACCTCTGGCCGCTATAGCCTGTGTTCACATATTCGACGCTTGAACATGTGAGAACAGGTTCTCGCGATTTTCCCTCGTCTTTATGACTTAGAATCAAATCGGCGTACGATTTTCCGTGCGACGCACTCAATTTCCACTTTCGACGCCCTTATTTGACACTTATTTTGTACGTCTGTACAGAATAATTACAAGATTTAGTACGGACTGACACATTTCGTCCGCTACACTATTTAAAAACATCGAAATTAGTAACTAACACTATTTAATCAGTACCAATATTAACGCAAAAAAAAAATGGGGTTAAAAGTTTAAAATTGTTTACCTGCAATTTTTCTACGTAGATGCGCGTGATGAGCAATGAAAAAAATAGCGAGTATTCTCCCTAGTGCTAAAAATTTCCATCTCGTGTGGCGCCTGCTTGGACATTTTTCATTTGCGTGTACATTTTTAATTTGCTGTCAAATTGATACTTTAACTAAAATCAAAATTGCGAGATGGTTTATGATAAAGTATTTTTCTGCGTTGGTTCGCGTGCCCGTGGGTTGAAAATTTGAAACCGCCAAAATGAGATTTCTTCGTTGGGAGTAAAACGACAAAGAAAACCCGGTAGTTTAATACATGAGCACATACCCTAAGTTGCAGTATTATTTAGTTTGGAGCATAGAGGTATCGATTAATATTTAATACTTTAATCGTTTATGATGTCGTATTATATTTTATTATGATTAAAAAAAATGGAGTTTTTCGTATTTTTATTATATAATTAGTCAAAGTCAGTCAACGCATTTTAAAAAATGTGAAATTTTGAATAATGCGAATATGCATTCTTTTTCAAAGTTTTTTACCGTGCGCATAGTACGAATGAAACATATATACTGTAATCCTACTTCCGAATATCCTATCCGTAGCATGTAGAGGAAAATGCGGAACGGTACGCAACACTGCAATTTTGAAGGTTTCCCTCAGCGCACGTTTCCTCATTTAAAAGTTCGCAAATTTGCCTGTTGCAATTCGTTAGGTTTGTGACCAGTTAAAGATATTTCTTCTCTCTTTCCTTTTCTTTTCTTATATTTTTAGCCAAATGTAAATCTCTTTGCTTTCTCCTTTGCAACAATGCATTGCCTCTGTCAGTGGGACTACTGTCGTGGTCTTGTTTTCCAAAATGACTATGTTCTCAGCTCTAGGTTTGCAAGGTCAATAACTTTGCCCTTTGATTCTACTTTCTTCAATGTCAGCTACTATTCAAAGCGGTTACGTACCAATCGCTTGCCTTTTAATGCCTCGGTAAAGGCTATAGGGTCCTCTTCTTTTTCAGAAAATGATAGTAAGCTGAATTCTGAGAAGCAATCAACATGCTTGTCTCAGTCATTGCCTCTGTTACTTTCTCAAGCGCATTCGAAATTGGAGCAAAGTAGCTATACTGACAAAGGTTTTGCCATCAGAAGAGGAGCGGTTCACACTGTTTTAAGGAAGGAGACACGACCAGAATTTACAGAAGGAAAGTTGTTAAGCGAGATTTGTACGCTGGGCATAGGCGGTCCTGCAAAGTACTTCATTGAAGTCTACACGGAGGAGGAAATGATGCATGTTTTGATGTGAGTTCTTGTATACTCTAGACAAAACGCAAAAACAAAATCTGTTAAGCATCTGTAAGTGTATTGTCAACACTAATATATGTGTGGTGGAACTGGGTCAAGGATATATTTACAGACTGCTATGGTGCTTTCCCCGGTTCATGCAAAATTGTTTTAAATATAAGTACCTTGAAGTTTGCAGATGCAAAATGGAACCTTCCTAGTTTTTGAACAATGATGCAACATTAGCGTTTTGTGAACATAGGTGAATCTTGCCACAGACCTGAAGACCAAGGACTTGCCCTTTCCACCTGAAGATTTAGGACTTTGTACTTATCACTTTAATAGATGATGTAGGATTGTTAGAACTTGCATTTAGACAAGTCTTGGCATAATTTGAAGGGGCTGGGATTAGGTTTTGAGCTTATTATGCTATCTAAACCAGAATCGGGTACTATTAATGGTGAAAGGAGAGTTACTGGTCTACTGGTCTCTTTATTATGTCGAACGTATAGATTATATATTGCTTAGTTTTTTTATTACCTCTGCGTAACTCATTGATGTTTATTCGACCAATGTGCCTTATCTTCATTGTGAATTAAGTTTATTTTGATTCCCATTGATGGCATGGGGACAGGTATTGTAACCAGAATCAAATTCGGTTTTTTGTGGTGGGGAAGGGCTCAAATTGTCTCTTTGACGATCGTGGCTTCAATGGATGTGTTATTGTAAACCGGATAGAATTTTTAATAAATGGTGTAGACGGAACATTTAGAGTTGGTAGCGGTTATCCATTCAATCAGCTTGGAGTTTTGGCATCAAAGAACAACTTTTCAGGTTTAGAATTTGCTTGTGGCATTCCTGGTACCGTTGGGGGAGCAGTTTTCATGAACGCCGGTGCAGATCAACAGGTATTTCTTGACCTCCTTGTGCCATCACTCTCTTTTGAAATGTTTGAAGGCGCTCGTTAAATAGTTCCACGTACTGCCAAAGCTATCGGAAGCGGATATGTCAAGGTCTTTAGGTTATTGTCAGTGGAGCCGGGAGACTTGTCATTTATATGACCTACTTCAAACCAAAGTGAAGCGTGTTGATAGTTAGGGGTTAGCTACAACACACAGTTGAACTTCTTCACTGTGGGCTAGGGATGCCTGGGAATGATTTACATTCATTGGGTGAAAAGCAGCAGAGAGTAACATAGTTTGACAATTCATTTAGTCTTCCTATCGGCCCACCTCGGAGGATGATGGTTTCATGAAGTCTTTTTTAGCTGGTGATAACTAGGAGCAACATGCATGGACTTGCATAGTAATTATACAAGTGTAGTTGTTTATATTCCAATACTAGAGCGAGACTTGCAAATTGTACTGAATTTCTACTGAAATGATACGTGCACATATTCTTCCTCTCCCCACAGGAAACTGCTGATTTCCTCCAGTCTGTTGACATGGTTTCGCATGAAGGGGAGAGGAGGACGCTTTCACGGGCCAAAGGCGAGTTGACCTATGGCTACAGAAGCTCGCCATTTCAGAATATGGCTAGCCAGGCTGTAATTACAGCTGTCACATTCAAGCTTAAGCCATGTACAGAGGCACGACAACGTCAAATGACGTTTATGGACCGGTGCGTGTTTTGCTGATTGTACAATTACACTTTTGTCTCCATCAAGCTTTATGTCCTTTGTTCTTCCTGCCTGATCGCTATGTGCTTCATGGCTTTTTCCTAGAACCAGAAGTTAGCTTGACTATCTGGTGTTTTCAACAAGGTCAAACATTTGTTGCATGTTGGATTTTAAAGTGCTAGGCAGGGATTGAAATTAGAAAATATAGTAGGATCCGAGTAAGTATAACGAGTGAAAATATATACAAAAAAGCAAGGAAGTGAAAAAAAAAAGTATTAAAAGGGACCGAGTAATGCAGTACTGTGATCATAGTTTATTTGCTTTGTCATACACTGTAAATGAGTCTGTGGTCTCTATGCCTTCCTCAACAACTGGCTGTTCATGTTAAGTCTATGGTCGTCGTAAACATACATCTAGTATGCGGAAAGTGCCACCAAAATTGTTCAGTACTTTCTATGAAGCGGATACATCCATCTTAAGGTCGTGGGTAAGGAATCGAAACTTTACCGCATATGTCTTTACTATTTCATGTGTAGACGGAGGAAGTCTCAGCCTGTTCGTGAGAAAAGTGCCGGTTGTGTTTTTCGAAATCCGGGAAACGGAAGCCCGTCAGCCGGAGCTGTAATCGACCAGTTGGGCTTGAAAGGCCACTCTATTGGAGGAGCATCTGTATCGGATGTACACGCCAATTTTCTCATAAATAAGAGTGGCGCGAGATGCTCTGACATGCTGGCTCTAATCGCCGATATTAAGTTACGAGCAACAAATGAGAGGGGAATTGAGTTACAGGAGGAGGTTCTATATGTTCCATTCCAATGACCTCACCCAAGCCTCTTTATCCCTCTCGTATTTGTACTTCACCTATTTTGAAACTTGCCTTTTATAAATAGCAAATCAGATCGTTACAGATAGTGGGATTGAGACACCAAGGTGTCACATTGGTTAGTCTTGTGGTTTGTGAATAAATCTGACCTCCACTTTAATGGGTCTCATTTCGACATGAACTGATTTTATAAACCCTTAATTTCTGTTTTATTTGTTAAAGTTTATGGTAGGATTTAAGCAGGCTGTTCACTTTGACCAATAATATGTCCCTCTACATTCTTTGTGCCCTCCTAAGGGTCTGACACGTCAGCTTAGGACAAATAAATTTTATCGTGACTTAGTAATGTTGAAACTTTTGAAGTAACAGTTAAATTGGATTACCACTTTGCTTAACTGGTTTGTCCAATGCGAGCTTAGTTGAATTTTCAACCCTCACCAATACTTGTTTTCTTGTTTTTGTTTTTGTTCGTTAAATTTGTTTATAAATTTCCGTCTTTGTTCCTCTGTTTCAGTATGATTCCCAGTTGTTTCATCATTTCAGCCGAAGTTTAAATTATCTTTTAAAGGAGATAAAACCAAAAAGAGATAAAATCACAAGTAACTGTAGTTTTAAGCTAAAAGTTATAGCCCAGGTCTTTTACTTCATGAAACTATTGAAATATTGTCACTGTCAGGTCCGTTTTGGGCAGAAAAAAAAAATCGATGGTGTCGAATCATGTCTTATTATTTCTTAAACACTGCATATGGTGGGCTTAAAAAAAAAAATGTGGGGAGAGGGGCTGTCCGCCAAAAAACAAATCACGGTCGGGAAAAATGACCAGACAAAAAAAAAATGGAAAACGGCTATTTTAATGGTTTATTTTGTTTTTTTTCATAGTCGTCAAAATTTTCTGATGGTATATCTTTCATCAACTAATGAGCCATAGGTTTTGGGATTTTAAAGTTGGCATAAAACTTGATGGTATTATTATAATGAACATTGTACTGTATCAGCCCATTGACGTCTTTTTCTGTTGTTTTTTTAACCTTGTTCTTTTAGTAAGTTACAAGAAACCTATGATTCTGCTCGTGTGCCTCACAATTCCTCACCGATTTTGTTTTCCAATGATTTTTTTTGTGTGGGTTGTGTTTTCTAACAGTGATTTGCCATGGCAAACAGAGTACATTGGATTAAAGAAAAAGAACAGCCAAAAAGAAACTGAAAAACCTTGGTTTAAGAAGTTAGACAAATAAACACTGTCGTAACAACAAAGAAAGAATGCCAGATAGAAGTTTAAACCTCCAACAAAGAAAACGAAACAACAGACTTCAATGAGTATCTATATCGTAGTTCCAAAAGTGAAATGCCAGATTGCCTCAGTATAGGACAAATGGCGCATTACTCATTCTCAACTATATCTAAATTGCTTGCAGTAGGTTTAAACCGCCAGTAACTCGTATCAAAGATGTGTCGGCATTTCAGACTTTGGATTGTCGTTTCTATTTTTCCCACACAAGTAACCGTCCAAAAGTACAGATGTTTCCGTACACTTGCGCCGTCTATGAAAATTAATTAGAAACTTGCAAGTTTCAACCTATGCACAAAGATTCAAATTTAAGGAATTCTAAAGACGGAGAGATTAGGTGTTACGGTAAGGCAAAGCGAAAACAGCAATAAAAAGCGCACATCGATACAATATACCAGATGATGTGCACTGACACCTGTCCCCAAAAACCCCTTATCCTTCACATTTACTTCTGTATCCCGGTCGCTCGGGATTTTCAAGAATGCCTTCATTGCTTTTAAAGAGCTGTACTAATTGGTTTCCAAACTAAATGACCCCCTGACGTTTTACAATAAATCGGTATATTTTTTTGTACATTTAGGTCATTAGCACTATAGTAGGAAAAAGTATTTTAGCAACTTATAACATAGAAACACATGGGATTACGCTTAGCAAAAGCCAACAACAACCAAGGCATCTAAAAGGAAAAAAAAATACAAGATGTGGATCAAAGCTTCATTTTCTAATGTTCTCTTAACTTCTGAAATACATGTACAATCGTAGTTGAGATAGTGCACTGGCAGACCATCTGAATACGATTGTGGAATGGAAGGCAAATATGATGTGAAAATTTAACACCAGATCGAACTATAATAAACCGACAACACTGCAGAAACCTAACAACGGGCAAAAGGACAAGAAAGATACGAGAAAGATATTTTGGAAAAGTCACAGAACGAGGAAGGATCACATGACAGTCAAATCATGCAAAAATGGACCAATTTCAGCGGTTAACCATGCAAAAAGTCAGCCTTTGGCATAAGCTCTTTTGCTTTCTTTTATCTTGTTTGCGAATTCTTGTCCAGTTACTTGACATCAAAAACAAAATTTACAAGCAACTAAATCAGTCGAAAACGCAAACAAACGTGAGCGTTACAGCGAGGGCTTCATCGGGTTATCTAATGACAACTGACCAACAAGCTTAAGTTCATAACATACAGCAAACATATCCAGTATTTTTTTACCAAACACTGAGGACAAAGTCTGACAACCAAAATCAAAGGACAAACTAAAATATTTACGGTGTTTTGAAGCATACGAAGTTGAGAAACACTTTAGTGTCAACAACTGAGGAAACATCTGAATAGTACAAAAGTATATGTACCGATACTCTGGTGATATTCCATAATGGATATCAATATAGAAACAATTGGCGTATTAGCTATTGGCTCGGTGCATCGATTAACCAGACCCTTAGAAAAAGTACATGTCTCGCTCTGCAATAGTAATAACTTCCTGAAGACTGACCTAAAGGTAAATTGAAATTGGAAATCTTCACCACTCAATACTAGATTTGTTTGCTTATTTTGAGTTATGTCCACATCTTATGGTTGCACATAGTTATAATAACTGCAGCTTTTCCTTGAACCATTAAGTAAAGAAGATGATCATGACGATGGTCATCATCATCATTCATTAGTATTATTATCATTATGTGAAGGGCTTCTGATACAATGATGTAAAAAATAACAAAAACATAAAGAACGCACACCTGGTTGAAGACAAAAGACAAGGGAAATTTACATAGGTGTTTGGTGTTTTGACCCGACATTGACAGCGGAACGGTGGGTCTATACTGGATATGCACTGCCATAATTCTACCGACAAAACCAGCATTTCGATGAACAAAATTTAAGGGATGAAACCATAATTTTCCTGACACAACCAGAATCATGGAACAACACAAAACAACCTCGCAAAGCTCTCAACACCACTACACCTTGAATCGTTATTAGCGTATAGAAATTATTAGTGTAAAGAAAAAATTAGTGTCATTCATTCTAATTTAGTGCCAGAAGACGTGGCATATTATGGTCCACGTTCTTAAATAGTGTAATTTATTATATTTAAGGTATCAATGTCAAAATTTTGGGGTGCCGATATAGCGTACATAAGGCTAATAACGATTCACGGTGTACTGAATGCGTTTTTGAGGGCTTTGGGTTTTTGGGTGTAGGTACTGTGCAATTCTCCTAATATTAAAATAAATCACCAAACAGAGTGTAGGATACATCATTGGTTGGTTTTATGTCTTCACACGAGCACGACCAGCCCTACTCACAACAAGCCCACCCCACTATCAAAAATTATGGAGAAACCTCCAAAAGAAATGCAGCCTGAATATACAAGAAAAGGTACAAAAATGCGTACCGGGAACATGAATTGTACCTAAGTACAAAAGATATGCTTCTGACGTGCCTCTTGAAGAAGGCCTGCGTTGGCTACTTTGCTCCTCCCGAGAAACTAAAAAGTTTTTTTTTAGCAAGTGTAGGGCACAATGGAGACAATCTATCTAACTTTTTTGTGCACACCTATTCTAGGATGGGAACAGGCTTTTGGGAGAGTTCCTGAAAGGGAGGTCATTGCCTACTCAAATCTACAAGCCATTTGACAACATGGAAGGGAGAGCTGAAAAAGATTCTTGGAGGAAACTCCAAGATATACATACCCCACATGCGTAACTGGTCACATTCAAACTCCAAGAGCGTGACGCGAATGGCAAATCCTTTATAACGCCTCATTTGCAGAGGCTAAAAACTTCACCTGTGACTAACAAACTATCCATCTGTCATCTTCACCTGTTCAACAACTGCCAAAATTGTTGCAAATTGTGAAGGATTCTTCCCAGGAAAATAACACCTATCTCTATATCACTCGTAAAGCTGCGAGCAAGGCAGCCGCCAAATCCAAGAAGATGAACTGTGCTCCCTCGAGTCTTTGCATGTCTAGAAGATATTTTTCCTCTCGCATCTTATACAGCTGAAAAGAAAACATGTCACGGCGAAAAGAAGACATGAAGAGAAAACAATTATAAACAACAAAATCACTCTATGTCAGCCTCCTCCAAGTTACTCACCCCGCAAGTTATTACTGTACAACAGTCAAACATTATAGCATATCATAAGAATTATACAAGAGAATCACTTACACAAGCAATTATTTAAGAAGAGCCATGTAAAGATCAAATCTTTCTTTGACAATCTAAAAGGATATACAAACTATCATGATTCAACATAATATATAGTATATGAACATACATGAATAAGCATACAAGGTTTTAGGAAGGGAGAACTACATTCTTTGGTAACAGCAGAGTTCTAACAATCCTTGCCCAACGGTCACAGAACCACTGGTCTCATTTTAACATTCATCTCCATCACGGTTTGAGAAATTCAGCATGCTAACTAATATTAAGGTGGTCAATCAGATCCAAAATTTTAGGACATCCCATTGCAATAGCTACACACTTGCAACCTGTGAAAAACAGTAATGCGTCGCTATCTCGCATTAACAGACAATCGAAACCTCTTCTTCCAATCTCACCTGTAATTCAAACTTAACTGTCCGTCTTTCTTCATTCCCCCCAAGATTCTCTACTCCATCCTCAATACCGTGTCCTGGGTTTCCACTCTGCATTGAGGCGTCTCCCGATGAGTGTGAATTTCCATCAGCAGGAGCAGCCCAAAGGCACCGCACATTGTACAAACCCGTCTTTTTCCATGACACATCCAGCTCTTTGAGAGCTCGAAATACTTCATCCATGATTTCTGTCGGATGAGCTCGTGACTGTCAAGAACCACAACATCATTTCAGTTTTACATTCATGCCTTCAGAAACGTCAAACACAGCAATAATTTTATGCATCCCTTCATTCGACATCAATTTAACAGGATGTTTACCTAGTGGTCTAAGCCTGCTTCTACTGCTACACCTCTCACAGTAGTTGACCAACAAATCCGAAATCATTCACTGAAACACAGCTGCGATATGGGAAACACCTAGCCATCTATGAATAAGGTAATCTTTTAAATGCGATTGGTTTGGCGAAGTTCATTCAACATGAAATCAACTTGTGAATCTTTTGCAGAGTCCAGGAAGTCCTTTTAAGAGGCAATTCAAAACAAAAATCCAGCGAATGGGGATGTTCATTGGACTGATCAACTGACTGACAAAATAAAGTCCCAATTCCTAGCAAGTTAAGCCGCAAGTATAATAAAATTGTCTACTCAAACCAAGTAGGTTTTCCATACGCTTTCACATAGGCAACCACTCAGTTCTTTTGGACGTTTTTTGCACTTTTTGACATTGTTTATTTATTTGTATGTTGTAGTGATGTATCTCAGCAGCTGTAAGCTAGAGTATTAACTATTAAAAAGTAAATGAGCACTTCCAATGTCAGCTTAGAACCCAGTACGTGCCACTAGTCTTATGGTGGAAAGACACCAAGCATAATTTGTACCAAATGACCAGACAGCTTTATGTTAGAAACAAAAAGGTGAATCATTTTCCACTAATGCCGAAGCTATAAAATGAGGTGACTGGACATAATGTTAAACAAATAACACATAAAACAAAGTATCTGATAATGTTTGATTAGAAGCTCTGAGTCATAGGAAACTAGGAGCAGCAGGAAAAAGGTCTACCTGGAGACCAAGAGCCCATTTGCGGTCTGCCACTACACGATGCATTAGAGTCGAAGGTGAATTAGGTCCTCGTCGTGCCACCGCAGACCCAGGAGTTGATGGATGCTGATTATGAGCATAAGGATTGCTTCCTGGCCTACCCAAAGAGGGAGAACTCATGGGATCTGCGCCCAATGGAGATTGGGGAACCTGGTCCTGCCAAGAAATGAGCCAAGATAGGTAATTCAGATGCTTGCAATGTCTCTTCATCCTTATCTGCAAAAAGTATTACCGGACATACGTAAGCCATCATATTTGAAAGTATGCAAGCAAATTTTCATGGTAGACTGGAAAATGTCTGAACCCACCCTTCCTTCTTGAAATTCTGCCCCCAGATAACCGCTTGAGATTCGACGCCTATTGTCCAGTAAAAGGTAGTATGCCACTGTTGCCTGCAAAAAAACCACATAAACAAACCGCAAGCACTTCTTAAACTCTACTTATGTCCTCACAAAAAAACGTTATTTCTCCTGATTGCAGGCAAACATTATTCGAAGATCAGACAACTTTCAAAAACAATTCCATCCCCATTCTACCAAGTGACCACCGATTTCTTAACCATGCTTGAGCAGTTTCTCCAGGAGTTTTCTGCCACCTAAACATGACTCCAACCATGTAGACAGACTTTCCATGGTTAAATGCTGCAAATTGGGACCGGTCCCTTGAGGGAAATTTATTACCTAGTTGGCACAGACAATAATGATTCATTAGTTTAATCTTTACAAACTTCATCAGCTTTACCAACTACAATGTATACACCGGACTCCAGGCAGACACCACCAAGCAATTCATGAAAGAAACTCTCAAAGTACATAACGCTGTCATAATTTTTTCACTCGCAGCAGCAGTCTGTCCCATACCAATCAGAAGCTCAAAATAAATGTAGTTGCACACTACTACTTCAGAATTACTCCAACATTTTGAACATTCTGAATAAACATTCTGAATTTGTTTATGACAAAATTTGCTAGTCTTCTTTCGTCATTTGGGAAGGCCACGGATATTCTTTTGACAAGAACACACTTTGATTACAGAAAAAACAGTACCATGAGTTGGTATTAACAAAGGCCTATCTTGTAGAAGACGACAACGCACTCCTCCAATGCGCTTAAAGCTACAAACTAAGATTAACAGAGACAGACCTTATTTTGATTTCGATTTCTTAGCGATTCCAACAGCTGTTGACGATCATACCCCAGCTTAACAACCATTTGAAGTACTTCATCATCGATCTGCGGCCACCCATGATAATTTGTAAATAGTAAGAAATCAAACAAGAATAGTCAACTAAACAATCACAATAAAAAATACAGCTGACAAAAGTGTGGGCTTCTCAGGCCTTCCAATATATAAGGATATTATGACAAGGAAAACAATCACATGAAACAGGGAAACCAGAATTTGCGAAGCATTAAGTCAATCAAGTTAAAAATGCCAGACATATTCATGCACTAGAGGTAATATCCGAAAATTTCACAGAAACTTCAAGGACGCCGGATCACCGGGATGTTTCACCCTTTGTTGGAAGTTCACAAGTCTGCACTTTGTGCAATTGTACATTTTACTTGCCCTTAAATGACTTCCAGAAATTTAGGTGACCAGAACGTAACCTGTAGTATCCCCTGTCCTTCTTTTTCCCTCTATTCACCTTTCCTCCTTTTCGTTTCACATTTATGATGTTAACTCTTGGTCTTGACAGTGTAGTGTATTTTACCGCACTTTCTTGTCTAATCTTTTGTCACTTTCTTCCCGTCACCCATCTCAGCTCCTCCTTTATCTGTTTTTCTTTTTTTTATATGAGTACTTAAGAATTGGAGTAATAAACGGATATCTTTCCAGCTACCTAATCATCCTTTCTTTCTTTTCCATTGATGAAACGACATAAAAAAGAAATATACACAGAAGAGAGCAAGTCAAAGGGCAGATATACTGCCGCTCCAAATCCTTCCCTTTTCTCTCGTTTTCTAAAGCAATAGAATGAGGAACATAATTGTTGAGGGAAAAGAGCAGAGGAGAAAGGAGATCTACATTCTCTCCTCCTCCTCCCCGGCACTTCTTTCTTCTCTTCCCCCCTCTCCTCATTTTCCTTCCTCTCTTTAACAATCTCGCTTTGCAAAGAAAATAGATGAGGATTGAGAGAACAAGTGGGAGGGAACAAGAGAGAGAGAGAGAGAGAGAGAGAGGGAGAGAGAGAGAGAGAGAGAGAGAGAGAGAGAGCTGAAATCAAACACATTTCGCATCGTCACTTATTTATAAGCTTTTTCCAAGGAATATTAGCAGGAGTTTCCGCACGTCTATTAAGTTCTGCACCACAAAAGGTAAGTGAGGAAGCAATCCTGGTTTGTGTTTGTTTCCTGGTTATAGAAACAATTTTTGAGGAACAAAAAACAGCAACCAGAAACAGTCACAAAGCCATAGTGCAAATCACCACAACACCGCACATTTCAGCCGACAACAGATGCTTCTTCCCCAGTCTCTATTTATAATGGTTCAGATAACTAAATGTGGGACTTACCTTCTTTGCCTGCTGAATGGTATCAGGTGGCGGCACAGCCAAGTACCGAGGGAGATGCGCTTGGAACCAAGGGTGTTGTCGTATTTCCGGAATGGTAACACGCTTCATTGGGTCTACAAGAAGCATTCGGGGAATAAGGTCACGTGCACCGGCAGATAGGTGACTAGGCAAAGTGTATATCCCACCCTTAATTTTTTTAAACAAATTAGGAATATTCTCATCGTCAAATGGAAGACTCCCACAAAGAAGCGCATAAAGAATGACGCCACAACTCCAGACATCCACTTCTGGTCCAGCATACAGCCTCCCAGAGATGACCTGTCAGGACCGCCCCAACAACCAAAATGATAATAGTCAATGGTACAGGAAATAATCTGCGAAAAGACCGTCAACCCACAAGTAGAATTAAACGGATCCATAAACTGGTCAGGCTCAAATGTATGTCTCACATAAACTGACAAACTGTGCCCTGGAGTTTTCTGTATCAACTCAAATAAGCACTAAAACAGAGTAAGAAAAATATGTTGCAGTTTTTGGTTGACCCTTTATATCTGCAGTTTTCTTGATTTTATGCCGGAAACTTCAGCAACTGTTGATCTAGCCATAGGTATCAACATTTAATCGATGCTTTCCACTAGGAAATTTTTGTGAGAGCATAAGAAGGTCCATCCGAGGATATTCAATAAGTATAATGAAACTGCTTTTGACTCAACATTTAGCCATAAAGCTGACCGTGCCAAGACTATGAAATCTTGTGCATCCTTTGACTTTTCTTTTTATTTAAAAAACTTCAGCTGGTTCAACAATGCTCTGTGGACATTGAGAGAAACACCTCTCCTCACCTCTGGTGCAGCATAATTGGGGCTCCCACAGCTGGTCTTTAGGAAGTGCCCATCCCTCATGATGTTGCTAAGCCCAAAATCTGCTATTTTGACATTGCATTTAGAATCCAACAGCAAATTCTCGGGCTTCAAGTCACGGTGTACCACCATGTTTCGATGGCAGTATTCCACTCCAGATATAATCTACTAACCAGCCCCCATCCCTCCCACACACAATCATTCGCTGGCATTGGGCTGTTGAACAGCAGACCACTCCACAGTCATAAAGCCCGACCTCCATCTTCATGCTGAACCTGATCCTGAGCTGACCACATGCCTGAATCAAAGTCTAATGATTATATCCCAACCATCATTTATGATAAATGTGACATTATGTGCCTTCGATGGCTTGACAATAGATAGTTGTAAAACACCTTTCTACCAGTGGACACAGCATTTGAATGGGGCAAAAAGTGCAAAGATACTGCTAACGGTTAAGATGCTGTCAAAAGCTGCTGAAGCATGAAGGCTGATTACGAATGATGACAAATCGAAAGCAGAATCATTCTCAGACAAATAAAATCAAAATGTAGCACTGAATCAAAAAAAAATTGCCAGGCTTGGCCAACATGTCCACTCCACAGACACAGAGCACAACGCATATGTCCCCATGCACCTGATCGGACGGTCTCAACCTAGCATCCTAAATAGATACGAACATACAAAAGAAAACACAGTAAAGAGCCAACCATTACTCATTCAGCTACATACTTCATTGACATGCACACCAGCATTCATCAGGTTCACCTTAGCTGAAAAGGTTACAACAACATTTTAGCTGTCCCTGAAACTTAATTGTAGGCACATAACTACATCAGGAAGATGGCAAGAGAATCCCCATGCAGTGCTGTAAAGATCTATTTTTAAGTCAACTATATCCCCTCATATGTCACATATCAGCAAAAAGTGGCTGAGGCCCTTGTAGATATGTGCAACCTCAATGATAAGAGGAAGGCAAAGCCCAAGCCAACATTTTGATGCTTAATTCTGGTAAAGAATCTGTTAGGACGCTAGCGGAATGAGGTCAGCCGTGGAACATGGACCACTAGCCACGGAATCAAAAAACTATAAATATGCGGAGAAATGTCACTTATAGAAGAACCAGACTAATACGATACATATCAGAGTTTAAATTAGCAGCACCTGCTGGAAGAACCTCCGTGCCTCATCTTCCAGCAGCCTTCCTTTTTCCACAATGTAGTCGAAAAGCTCTCCAGACTTCACATATTCCATTACAACAAAAATGTCTGTAGGAGTCTCTATAACCTCGTAAAGCCGAATGATATGCGGATGCATGAAAAGGCGAAGAATTTTTATTTCTCGCCTTACTGCACACAATAGCCAGTGCGAACAAAAAACGACCTTAACCTCCATACTTTAACAAATTATTAACAAATTGTTGTGGACATGCACAGGTTGAACATGAATACTAGCTTCCCTCAACAGCTCAACTTCTGAAACTTGCTGGCAACCACTCTCAAGTTCGGTGCAGTCGCACATATGAAAATCTTTTCATAATGATGTTCAGACACATGCAGGGGAACAAAATAACAAATAAAACCTGCAGCTTTTTATGGGCAGACAGCCAATAATTGATGCATGACCACCTGTGAATGGTCTGTGAGAAGAGGACATCAACATCCTTGTTTAAGCAAAACTGACTTCAAATTTCGAGCCTCAGATCCTTGGTTGTTTATATTTCAGCAACTTACTGAATTAGTAAAAATTTGGCCTCAGCAAGACGTAGAAACAAAAGAGCTCTAAAACTGCTGATCATAGGGACTACGGGGAGCTAAGGGTGGATAAAAACGGGGCAGAAAATCCTATCCGCGTAATCTAAGGCAATGCCTTAAATTGAGACCACAAAGGTCCCCCTTGTCTCTTTGAATTTGCTAAAGCAGAAAATGCTTGTACATTTGACACACTAACGAGTAGCATCAATGAGAAAGAAGAGGAAGGAGGTAATGGGGGAGGCAGAAAGATGGGGACAGAAAAAAGAAAGCTTTTGAAAAGTATCTAAAATTAGCTACCATATAAAACTTTCGGCTAAGAAAATGCAAGTTTGTTAAACTCAACACGAGTCCTGACAGCTCCAAGGAAAAGGCGAGGGAGGCCAACAAGAGGGTCAGCTAACCTATACACACGTTTGCTGAAGACTGCATTCACAGGCATAGATGCTTATGTTTTCTCTGTTTCTTCATCTCCTTGTGGGGCATTATTGCCAACATAATTCCATTTTCTCTCATTTCTCCGTTTGAAATGTTTCTCTTTTTTCTCAATTATGGCTGACCAGCATAATTGAAATGGCAACAAAAATCATGCTATATGCACGAACTACTCAACCTCCCTGTAGAAAATAAAAAATTATAATCATGTAATGTAATCGAAAGCATGATATCTAACAAAGAACAAAAAACTGATGCAATATGATTGTCACGTTTCTAGTCTCAATGTCTTGTCTGAAGTCAAATCTGTGAGACTCAGAAATTGAATGGCTATATAGCTGAAACTTCTTACGATAGAAACATAACTAGCCCAGTGGAAGGACAAACAATGATCAGAAAATTAGATGAGAAAACTTTTCATTTACATTCTGTAAATCCACCTTCAGTCGCTTTTTGACTGTAATCTTGACAAATTCACATATGGCAGAACTGAGAATGCACCTTTCTCTTCCATGTCCATGGCTTTAATCTTCTTCCTGTTGAGAATCTTGATGGCGACTTTATGCGTTGTTTGCACATGTTCGGCAACTTTTACTTTTCCAAATGAACCGATTCCCAGTGTTTTACCGAGACGATAACTAGGCAAATAAAACTCTGCATTTGCACTAGAGCTCTTTCCAACGCTATTCTCCATGCTGTGAGCCGGTGTGGCACATAGGTTACCCGAGGTAAGAACCAATTACAAAAAACCAAAATAACATAAACAAATAAGAAGGCTGTGGCTGACACAAGAGACAAATGCCCGAAACCTAATCCTAACCCTAACTCCCCCTCGGACGCCTATTGGCAAGCTTTACCCGGAATTGCCTTCCACGAAGATAACAAGGAAGGCAACTTCCTAAAAATTGACCCCTAAAATGAGCACCAAGTGCCATGTCTGATATGAAGTGTTCACGGATCTATCTGTTAATGTGATTGTGGTTTGCGCTTTTCATAAAAGCAATGTTCTTAGATTAAACGGAATCCACCATAGAGTGAGTATGACTGCAAGGGTCGACGGACAGTAAAAGGTGTGATTCCCTGCCACGCGACAATGTACCTGTAGCTTTAAAAAAACAAAGAAAAAATATAATAGAAAATGACAGGAACAAGGATCTTCTTTTATGATGCGTATCAAAGTATGAACTACGAAAAATTGAAAATATGAACGAGGAAGGGACCGGAAAAGTACGATTTAGGGCAAAACTGCAGAAACAAAAAAAAAAAAACTCACTTCCGCGATCTGTACAGGCAGGAATGATAGACGACAAACTTTGACGTAAGAATGCCCCCAATAGGACGGCTAAGATTGGCACTGATAATCCAGACGCTATGCTAATTGACGGCCAGTTGGAGAAGCTTGATCTGACAGTCACCGGTCGGCGCTGTAAAAGGCGGCACTGGATTACGAGCAAAATATCCATAGTTCAAAAGTAGGTGAAAGTAGGCCCATACAATATGCCTATTGTATGCAAAACATACAGTATGACCTGAAGATCCATATTGTATTCGGACCTTTCGGACCAATTAAAACATTCGGACCAAAAAAATTTACACCGTCAGATTCAGATGATCGGACGGTCGCTGATCAAAGTAGCGATCTAAGAAGATCACATGAAAAGCCCATAACACAACTTACGATAAAGGCGCCGACCAAAGGCCTACCATAAAAACGCCTACTTTTGAACTATGAAATATCCCCTAGTATTTTGTGCGAAGGAATGCGGCGTGCCTTTCTCGGTTCGGCCGTACAGTACAGGCTACAGTTCCCTAAAAGTGCGACCGTTAAGCTGACTTGGCGCCACGCGTTATGCGTTAGTGGCCAGCTCAGGCTTCTGTGAGAGATCGTGCTAATCTGATTCGCGTAATGTACAGCAGCTTTACAGAACTGGTGCTCAATTCATGACGCACTTTTGTAGACCATCCTACAAGAAAGATGCAATCGCATCGTTCGAACATTGTACATACCCATCGGTGTCCATCCTGACGAACCCGAAAATTAGTGTTGGGTATCGGATAGTTTCATATCGCGATAATTTCGATATTCGATATATCGAATATCGATCGAGCAGATTCCTCGATATATCGTACCGGGTCCAACTTAAATCGTCGCGATATATATCGCAAAAATTGCATATCCGTACAGTCAGAGTACGGAAAATCGTACGGAAAAAAAAAAAGGGTCGATTTTCTCCCCCCCCCCCCCCCCCCCCGGGGGGGGGGGGGGGGGGGGGGGGGGGGGGTTTGAAAAAAATTTGTAAAATTTTCATTTTCGATATATCGTCGCTACGATATATCGCAATAATTTTAAATTCGATATATCGAAGCGATATATCGAATATCGGGTACATGAAATTCGATATATATCGAATATCGGCAATGGGTCCTCGATACCCAACACTATCGAAAATGGTTGAATCAAGATTTAGGCATCAAATCCATTAGGGGGTGTGCCCGTGTGTTAAAGAAAATGTTTTTTTCTGTCGTTTTTGTCCAAAATTGAATCTCTATGTCGTCCGTAAAAGTTGCAAAAGCCACAGTGCGATTGACGCCGTCTTTTATCTTTTAAGGTACTCCGGTTTGGCGTCTTCCTTTTTTCGACCCACTGGCGTGATTCCAACTCATCTTCAAACTTTAACAAAATCATCTAGAGAGTCCATTTTAGTTAAAGTAAAAGGGTGTGCCCATGTAACCATTTATTTACATGTGGTACTTTGTATTTTAGTGAAGATTCTCTGTAGTAACTTTCAAGCGTTCCAATGTGCAAAAATGGAAAACTTTTTTGCATAAATTACGATGGTAAAACCATGTTTGTACAAACAGGGTAAAACTGAAAAATGAAATACTAAAGAGTCACAAGAATGCAAGCTACAGCTAACAAATTAAAACAAACAAAACAACACTAACAAAAATACCTAGCCAAAATAAAACTACCAAAGATGACCTCTTGGAAAAATAATTGACGCAAAATAAAAGTACACATGTAGCCCAAACAAGCTAAGATCCACA
Source organism: Zygnema cylindricum (assembly GCA_037447655.1). Taxonomy (NCBI): domain Eukaryota; kingdom Viridiplantae; phylum Streptophyta; class Zygnematophyceae; order Zygnematales; family Zygnemataceae; genus Zygnema; species Zygnema cylindricum. The sequence continues at coordinate 83,042 of JBBHKE010002689.1, read as the reverse complement.
ACCACATATATCATGGATGTCAACCAAGTCCACCGTGCTTCGTGGAAGGAGCACATTACTTCGTCGGGGGGGAGTCGCAACTTAGTCTCGTTGAAAGGCAATTGATACATGTTGAAGTTATAAGGTAGTTGAATCGCTCAACATAAGACTCTTCGGTCCCCTATATTCAAATATTTTTTGCGCTCACTAACGGAGGAAGTCGTCGAAGAACTTATCCAAAGTTCAAAAATTCTCCACCGTAAATGCGACAAACTGATTTGTCATGTTTTAGAGAGCATGGTTCTTTTCCTTAATATTCACAACGTCATGAAAAGCCACACCTATATGCAATGCATTGCAAGATGAAACGTGCATCGTAGTACAATATGCGAGGACTACATCACTAAGGGTTCTCCCACCACCATGGAGAAAAACTAAGTCGACTTTATGGCTTAGAAAACCCTTGTTATGGGGGCAATGAGGGAGTATATGAGACACCACTCATTTGACGGTGTAGCACGCCTCAACACTATCGTTAGCAACTGCATCTCACACCAAATTGCGGTCACCAGTGTGTTTCCCACCATGCGAGTTGCAAAGTAAATGTATACAAGTTGGTTGTGGTTAAAAGAGGGTGAGCTAAATCGAAAAGTAAGGGTAACGCATATGCAAATTGGTTAGACAATAAAAGGAGTGTCGAGAAAGTTTGTGTGGCTTGCAGCCGCGCACCAAATCCGAGCCTAAAAGACAAATGTAAACAAGCACGTGGCTTAGCCGAAAGTAGCGCCTCTAAGAGGTTTAAAACTTCAACAACGAATACTATATGCGTTGTTGTAGGTAAAAGGTAGTGCCACCAATAAGAGATTAATAAGGAGCAACCTATTTCGTTGGGTAGTAGTGCACGAGCCGAGAGGAGGGCTTGTTGAAATGGTATAAGTCCTTCCTCCACATTACGGGCAACTATCGTTAAAACAAAAACCTCGTCAACAATAAAACAAAAAGTAATGGTTGGCGCCACTAATGCCTTACAACTGAAATATACTGTTGGCGCGTTATTAGCGTCGAGAATAAAGCCTAAACCCTTGTTTAACATTGGGAGGCTAACTTGTTGACGAGCAAACGACCTCTGAACGGGAAAAAATGAAAATTGGGTCGAGGAAAAAGTGAAATCATTACTATGAAGTGTGACCATTATAAACATGCGTAAAACTTATGGCACTTGTAGACGACTACAAAAATAATAACAATAGGTGACATTTACAAAAATACCAACGGTTGGAAACGTCTAACTTTTCGTGGCATTGTAATGTTTAAGGTTTTATGACATTATGACGTCATGTTTACGTTTGATAACATCAACGTCATTAACTAATAACTTTTTGCCATGGTTTCTTGATTTTGATTTTTCCTTTTATTCTCACGCGGTCGCTACTTTCAAAGGCAGTAAAACAAAACATTTTTAAGGTTTTTTGGTTTTATATCATTATTTTCGTTTTTCATTCCTAAAAGTGTGAGATGAGAGGGGTATTTTAAGAAGGAGAGTGAGGGGCAACAGCGACATAGACTTTTACAAAAGGTTCCATGAACGATCTTGGTGGCCTACGACCGATCAACTTTTTTTTTATAACATGTGTATGACGGGCAAAAAACAAAATAACGTGTCACATTTGTGTGGCAGGTGGCAAGTGCGTAAACGTTTTACAATTCGTTTTTCAATTAATGCTTTAGCTAACATTAACTCTCGAGGACATGTTGGTTCAAGTTTGTAGTTGAGTTGGAATCAAGTGTTTATGGGTAAAAAACTAAAAAGACGTAAACATATAGTGTAAAAGACGCCGAATTTGGAATACATTTAAAGTTTTAAGTTACAGTCGTTTTTATAAATTTCGCGTATGGTTGAAAATTTTCTCATTGCAAATTATGTTTTTGAGGAAAAAAAATACTTAAACACATGGGCACACCTCTTAACACCCGAACAACAATTCGTTGTCGCCTACAAGTATATGTATAACATAACACATCGGGTATCATTGCTTTTATTTTTTGTTATGTGGTTATAAACAGTTTTATAACACTTAGTTATTGTAAATATGTGGTTGTATTAGACAATAGAAAGACACTTATTTAATTACTCCACATTTTTGCGTACTTTCTATAGTTAGTAATTAATTATCCGAATAGAAATTATGTAGTTCATTCCACATATGAGTTAAACGTACTTTTGACCACATTAATTGTGTAAGTTGCATGGTCGTGATGAAGAATAATTATTCGGAACTTGCACGCCCTTTAGGAAGATTTCATGATCGATAGAGGTTTGGAATCGAAATGTTTCTCATCGGAAAATATATATAAAGGTCTTGCCACACGTTAAGATGAACACACATAAAAAATTATGATAAATTTTTGTTTTAGACAATTTAGAGAGTTCGTGGTTAAGATAATAGATAAAGTTTTTTCAGCGGAGAGTAATTCATAGTGTTGTGTATCGTTTAAAAATTTATCGCGATAACATCGATACCGATAGTTATCGGTTATCGAACAGTCAGAGGTCCTGATATATCGGTCAAAGACCAACAAATTCCATATCGGCGATAATTTTTTAAATATATAGTATGCATATAATACTACTATATAACATACTGTATTATATTATTTACTTTATATAGCGTGGTATGCTGTATAATGTATCTGTTCCGTATTTGTTTAACTAAAATCTATTACGGACAACGCAGCACATAAATGTCAATATATTTAAAACAATACTGTATATTTATAAAACTATAGCATTGAAAAAAACAAATTAAATTACATTGTAAAATTTTAAATCATTTTTTTCGAAAAACACACGTACAGACGAACAGATCAAACGAGCAAATTTGTCAGACTGCCGCCATTTACTGCAGCCTACTGCCACCATCTTTTGACGATTCACGGGCACTTATTTGCGTTGATGAACAACCTTTTTACAAAAATTACGTAGCATTCGTCGATTTCATACTTTTTGTAAAATTCGTGTAAATTTAGATGTACGCCATGCACAGAAACGTACGGAAAAAGTAATCTTATAAAATCCTTAAAAAATATTAAAAAGTACGGAAAATAAACAAAATTGTACGAAGTTATACGAGACTGTACCCTAATGATCCTAATAGTACGGAAAATATACGGAAGCCGTTTTGAGATACAAAAAAACGTACAGCAATGTATCTTATAAACCCAAAAATCCCTTTCTTTGAGCCCTAAAAAGTACGAAAATGTACGTAAACGTACGAAAGATTTAACGCAGCTTTATTCACATATAAAAATGTAAAAAAATGTACATTACAAACCCTAAAATAAAATAGCCCTAAAAAGTACGAAATTTACGTAAATTGTACGGACATGTATTAAAAATGTGAGGCAGTTATATGAAATATACGGAATGTACAAAAATGTACCACAAAACCCTTAAACCCCCATTTAAATTACCCTAAAAGTACGCACATATGCGAATACTATACATAAGTGTAAAATAAATGTACAGGTGCAAAGTAGGGTACGCATTTTATTAACTTTTCAACATTCGTTTGATGCTTACCGTACGTAATATTCGTTTGTTTATACCGTGCGCCATATGCGCACGGGACATCGATGCTTATTTGAGGAAATATTAGTTTTTTTCATAGATGTCCATTTCGTACGGATTTTGACTTTTTTACGAAAACTACGTAGTATTCGCGTGTTTCGTAAATTTCATAAATTTCGTACGTCTCATATTGTACGAAAAATGTACGGACAATTAAAAAAATTGTTTCATTTGCGCGCGCGTATTTTTTGTCTTCCACTCCGTCTTCAGAAGGAAGCCGCCGTTGGAGACGCTGTAAATTCAGGCGCTCGCCGCGAGTTCGTTGCACTTTTCAGTTTTTTAGGGTATTGAATATTTATTTTTTTTGAAATTTGAAAGTCCAAAAAAAGCACGAATTTTACCTACGAATTTTTAATTTTTGAAATTGTTTTATGCGCACTATACGTAGTATTTGTTAGTTTACTCCGTGCGTGTTATGCGCATAGGACATCTATGGTTTTTTTTATAAAATAGTAGAAATGTATATTTATTCAATACGACTTTTTACCGAAATCGGGGGGAAGGGGGTATGCGGCACGTCCGGGGAATAACACTTACAGTTGAGTGTACTGGCCGTACATTTATCTGTACGGTCCGTGCAGATATTGCCGATAGTTATCGATATCGGTGTTATCGCCGATAATAACCGATAAATATCGGTTATTTATCGGCGATAACACCGATAACGATACATGGTACCAATATATCGATTATCGGCTATCCGAAAAAAGGCCCATATTGGTTATCGCCAAATCCTTACCGATACACAACACTAGTAATTCATGGAAAATTGTTTGTGGAACAATTTGAGTACAAAATAATAAAAGATTATATATATTTTCGTTGTGAATATATATATATATATATATATATATATATATATATATATATATATATATATATATATATAATTAGTTGTAGTTGTGATTGTAGTGGTTACTTTTTATGCTTTGAAATATAAAGGCTAAAAATCTTGATGTTTAGATCGGTCTAAGTCAAAGTTCAAAAGTAGGCGTTTTTATGGTAGGCCTTTGGTCGACGCCTTTATTGTAAGTTGTGTTATGGGCTTTTCATGTGATCTTCTTAGATCGGTACTTTGATCAGCGATTGTCTGATCGTCCGAATCCGATGGTGTAAATATTTTTTCTTGGTCTGAATGTTTTAATTGGCCCAATTATTGGTCCCAAATTTTAATTGGTCCGAATAGGTCCGAATACAATATGGGTCTTAAGGTCATATTGTATGTTTGCATACAATAGGCATATTGTATGGGCCTACTTTCACCTACTTTTGAACTATGATTTATATGCAAATTCTTGTCGTTTGTACCACTATTGTGATTTCTTTCACAAACATGTGATTCAGGTGATTCAAGTCGGCATCTAAAAAACGAGTTGACCGTATATTTACTGTCGCTTTCGGCCGGTCCAAAATTTGCCATGACTAAAAAAAAGGTACGTCGTCATATTTCATGCGATGTTAGAATGGAGTCCGTATGTTTTGGAAGTTCTCCACTTCCCCCGGTCAGTGTACGTCACGTCACGTCATGTCACATCACAAATAACGCTCCGTTATGCGTCTCGTAACGTGTCTTTTTTGAGGTGTTCGTTTTATCTTAGAGCAATTTTGGCTTTATCGAAAGGGTGAATGCAATAACGCACATGACGTCATCATGATCGCTCTAATATGCACGGAACAGCCAGTAAAATCCGGAAATTAGGTCTTTCTTCTCTTTTTTGGACGTTCAGTTTTTGGAATTTTTAGCACCGATGAGAAAGTACAGCGTGAATCGCACAACGCTAATTCGGCGCCCCCAAATTTTGACCCAAATTCTTTAATAAAGTCAGTAATTCTAAAAAGATTTTAGCGTTATTTTAGGTACCACAATTATTAGGGATAATAATTGTGATATAGTGGCGTTTGAAAAAGTGTGGCGTACGAACCGTTCGGTTCCGTACCTAGGCCTAGTGGCCATGTAACCGAAACTTTAGAGTTTAGAATGTTAAGGGTGAAGTTCCATTAGGACATTCTGTAATTGTACGGCCAACATTTCAGAATGTTACACTTTCAACAAAGTTCCATTGCGCAAAGTATGTAATCCATGTGTTAGCAATTGAGTGGTACCACGTTACTATAGATGTGATACTAAAAATCGTCTACGAGCGTTGTTCCATTACGCGGTCTCAGTACACATCAAAAAATCGTTTATTGAAGCGAACGTTCCATTGTGTCGGCTCAGTAACCGACATTTTATGTGCGTGGCACACTTTGATTTGTCCACGTAATAGATGAATACGATTTTGATAACCTTCAAAGAATCTTTGACATCAAATTGTGACCAATTATTTGTACGAGCGAAGGTAAAAAGTGACTCGTACGACGCATTGAATAAAAACTGTACGGGCGGATGAAATTTAAGATTTGTTTAAGCGTATGAAAATGTGAGGATGGTAAGTGGATGGCAACAGACGAGTGAAACAATATCCTCCATCAAAGATTTTCTTGCGGCTTCCGATGGCCTCGCATCCTTCTTGGCGGAAGGCACATGGCATATGTGACGTGTACCCACCTGATCGCGTGGTCGTCGTGGATATTTGTTAACTTTTCCACGCGACACGATGTTATACGTTCAGACGCTTAAAATTGACCTACTCGGGGTCACTTGCGGCGAACTGAAAGTGTTAGACGGTGGCGTATCCGATTATACATCCAACGTGAAACTTTGTGTGCTCCATTGCCCACAGAAATCGCTGATCCCACTAAGTACACAAAAAGTCTTCTTCCACAAGGGTGAAGCTGTATTGAGGTTGTGACTGTCAGGGTGTCAATCATTTAGGTTTGTATCATCTTGGAGTTGGCACTATCTAGATTAGCTTCTTTGGATCTGCGATTTATGTGGGGGAATGGAGCCCATAGAATTACAAACGCGTCCAAACATTTTTGGTGCACTGCGATTGATTGTTAGCAAGTACTACTAAGCGCCAACAAAGCCACTTTAGGAAGGAGTAGGACGTATCTTTTTTATTCGGTTAGCACGTTGTTTCGGATTGGTGTTTCAACAAAGTGGATATTTTGAGCGTTTTGATCATTGTGATATAGATTAGAAAAGAGATTATGACTTCGGAAAATATACTTCCAAATATGCATTTATATTTGGTTGGAGCTACTATATATAGGTGCAAATGTTTTTTCATTGTCTATTCTTTTTATCTGAGTATAACCATTAGCAACCATCCTAGCTTTTTATCTTTCAATGGTATTATCTGGGCTAAGTTTTAGCTTAAAAACCCACTTACATCCAATCAGTTTTCGGTCCGGTGGACAATCTACCAACTCCCATGTATTGGCTTCCATGATAGAGGCGGTTTCTTTATTGATCCATCGGCTACTATTTTGGGTATTTTTGGCCTCTAAGTATGTCTGAGGTTCATCAAAGTGAGACATCGTTTTGAGTTGGTTATTAACTTGTTTTTCTTGAAGTCTTTTACTACTTCTTCTTCCATTTTCAAAATTTGACGTCGGTATCGAAGGTATCTTTGGGTCTCGTTTTGAAAGATTTTTAGCTCCCTCATCTTTTAATTCCAGTGTCTCGTCAAGTTCCTCATCGGTTTCCACTTCGTATTGTGGCATTATCTCGGATGTTTTCATTTCTTCTTTCTCCTTTGGTAGATCTGCAGTTTTTTTCCTTTTTTCCATCTTGTTTCTCCACATTTTAAAAGTCATAGCCAAAAAACTGATCCGGTTCAAATCTGATTTTGACTTTCTTATTATATTTGAATGGATCAGTGGACTTTACTTCATTCATCACCACTATGTATTTTACTAAAATCATATCTCTCTTTTTCAAATCATACACTCGGTATCCTTTTGTGCTCTCATCATATCCTAGAAGATATCATAGTCCCCCTCTTACCCTTAGCTTCCATTTAGTCTTATCACAATCCAAATTGTAGACTTGACTTGTGCACACTCACATACTAAACAAATCTGGATTTCTTCCTATCCACATCTCATACATGGTTTCCTCCGTGTTTGTTGAACTTAAAACTCTATTTTTGATGAAATTAGCAAAGTTCAAAGACTTGGCCCACTATGGTGCTCTCTTTCTCTTAAATCATTCCTATTGTATCATCTTAGTTCCAATTGTTATCTTATATATCATGCAATCAGTTAATGATATTCTTATACTCTTCATTTAGTTTCATCATCAATGTATTTACTCTTTGTCTCTCAGACCATGAGTTACCTACATTATTTAGTTATCCAAATAATACTCAAAAATTATTTCAATAATCATTCATACTTCTTCCCTTATAAGTAAAGGCTGAAATCATATTTTCTGCCAATTCTTGCTCTTACAATTATCCACTCTTGTATGTGTTAACTAGTGATACCCAAATCAAAGTGGAAGATTTGACATGCATAAGGGGAATGACAATGTCTTTTACTACACTTTTGAGAATTAAGAGCTTAACATTCTTGTTTTTATAGTTCCACTTTTTATACTCTGAGCGTTCGGTCTAACTCTTTGTCACCATTGCTTGTGGGGTTGCTGCTGGTATAGTCTTTGACAATGAAGTCCCTCGAGATGGAACTCCTCTTTTTTCTCCTTCCATGACAACTAAAACTCTGAGACCTCCATAAGTCCTCAGAGTGGACAGCTTCCAAGAAGCCTCTAGGATAACCCTGACCCCTTTGTGTTTCAGCAAAAATAACTGCCACCCTAGCAGACAAAAACTGTGACCAACTTCACCCCTGTGAAGACAAGACTCCCCGAGTCGATAGCAAAAAGAATCTATGAATTTGCTCCCTTAAGAAGTAAGTTATGGAGGGTCAAAGTTGACCTTTTGTACAGAAGCTCTCTAGGATACAGGGTCATATCTCCTAATTTTTCTAAGTCCTATCTCTCTCACAAACTCTATCTACTGATGTACGGAGCGAATCTGAATGCAGCTCCGTACACAAAAGTACAGCTGCCGCTGTACTTTCTGTAAGAACATCGTACGACATGGCCTAAATGTCGACACGTGGTATGTCCAGATTCGTTCCCGTAATCCTCGGAGATGCCGCGATCCAATGTTATTCCGTCACGTGTCGTCCGATGTGGCGATGTCCATAAACCGCCGAAATCCTCTTCCGCGATCTTGACGTTAATTTCAGCCGTCCGATTAAATTCATATTTAATCGTAGCCGTAATAAATGCATGTGCGATATTCTTTTCTATAAAGAAACAAATGCGCGGTATTGGTTTCTTATCCGTACCGCTATCCGTACTTTTACAATTATGGATCTATGTCTCCCGTAATCAGTTATAGTTAAATGAATTTTCCTACTCAATAACATTTAAATAAATATCATACCCTACTTTACGTAACATTCGATGAAGACTTAACAGCTAGGGCTACCGTCTACCGTCTGCCTGCCGGCCGGTAGGTACAATGATCAAATCCTGTAGCCGGCACCATATCTTTTTAGTAATAAAACCCCTAACTAATATATAATCCCGTAAACTTATGGTTAGCCTAGGTAGCCATGGCTCTAGCTCCCTCTCCAATTTCTCAGTGACTGCGACAAGTTTGAGAGTTGGAGAGAGAAGTTAGAGGTAGAATGCCTTGGCTTCTTTCTATATTCCTATTTAGACCTAGAAAATACTTTAAATGGATCATTAATTTCTACACTTCCCTTATTTTCTAGTCAATCTTTAATTTCAGACCACACTTCTCCCTGCAGAAAATTAGCTTAGGGGAAGGCACAGGTTTGGTCATCATATCTGCTAACATCTCAGTATCTGGTAGGTACTCTAAACTGATTATTTTGTTTTCTACTTTCTCTCTAACAAAGTTGAGTCTGATGTCCATGTGTTTGGATTTAAAATGATGTTTAGGATATGCAGAAATAGTGATTGCTGCCTGATTATCACAAAATATTTTTTGCACACCAATCTTAAGGTGACCAAGTTCACCAAGTAAAGACTTGACCCACATCAATTCTTTTACAGCAGAGCAAGAGGCCATATACTCAGCCTCCATGGTGGACTAAGCAATAACTTTTTTCTGTTTGCTACTCCAACAGCAAGCCCCATCACCCACATATAATACATATCCAGAAGTGCATCTCCTCATCGGAGCATCACCATAACTGGCATCACTCCAAGTAGTGATGTCAGTATTCTCCCCACCCAAATCCAACCATAGATCCCTAGTTCCTATCAAATATCTAAAGACTCTCTTAGCTGCCTCCCAATCCCTCTTAGTGGGAGCATTTAGACTTCTACTCAACACTCCTACAGCTGCAGCTAAATCTGGCCGGGTACAATTCATAAAATAGATTAGACTTCCCACTACTTGCCTGTAAGGAATAGTCTGTATGAACTTCTGTTCTTCAGGAGATAATTCCTCGTCTAAGACTATGACTCCTTCCTCACTCCCCTCACTTCCCTTCTTCAACTCCATTGGAGTTGTACAACTATTAGCTTTATCCATTTGAAATTTTTCAAGCATGTTCCCTTTTGCTTCCTTTTGAGTCAATCTTATAATATTTCTTTTCCGGTCTCTTTCACTTGAGTTCCCAAAATATATTTTGCTTCCCCCATATCCTTCATTTCAAATCTCCCCTTAAGATCGGTTTTCAGTTTATTTATTTTTTCCATTGATTTACTTAAGACAAGCAAATCATCAACATAAATTGCAATAAATATAAAACCTTTGTCATCTTCGAAAACATAGATTGAGTGATCTGAGCTGATCTGGATATATCCTAGACCGGTAAGAAACTCATCAAGCTTCTTATTCCACTGTCGAGGAGCATGTTTCAAACCATAAAGAGATTTAATCAACCGGCATACCTTACTCTCCTCTCCTTCCTCCACAAACCCTTCGGGTTGTCGCATGAAGATCTCCTCTTCCAATTCTCCATGCAAAAAGGCTGTCTTGATGTCCATCTGGTGCACTTCCATGTCTTCCGCTGCTGCCAGGCTGAGAAGTATGCGGACGGAGGGAAATCTGACCACCGGGGCAAAGGTTTCCTCGTAGTCAATTCCCTCCTTTTGTGTAAATCCCTTTGCCACTAGTCGGGCCTTGTAGCGCTCGATTGTGTTATCTGGTTAAGTATTAATTGGAAAACCCACTTACAACCGATTAGTTTTTGGTTAGGTGGACAATCCACCAGCTCCCAAGTATCGGTTGCCATAATTGAGGCCATCTCCTCATTGATGGTTGTCTTCCGCCGGTTTCTTTCTGGACAAGTCATCGCCTCTCCATAAGTTTGAGGTTCATCTTGATGAGATAGTTTAGTTACCTTGTTATTAACATGTTTTTCTTGTAGTCTTTTGCTAATTCTCATTACCCCCTTAAAATTTGAGGCCGGAATAGATGGTTCTCGTGGATTCTTTCGAACAAACTCGGCTTCTCCCCTATCTCTTGATTCCGAATCAATTTCCACCACGTCTTCCGCTGCGGGTAGAGTTCTCACTGGAGTTTCCACAGCCGAGTCCTTTTCAGTCTGATTTGTATCTGCAAGAATGTCATCTTCTCTAAAACCCGGATAGTTAGGGAGCTCAAAGTCATCGGAATTTTCTGACTCAAATCTGAGTTTTACTGACTTTGTATATTTGAAGGGATCCACTGACTTTCCTTCATCTATAACTACTAGATGCTTTACTAAGTTTATATCTTCCCTTTTTAGATCATAAACTCTATATCCTTTAACATCCTCATCATATCCTAATAAGTATCCCGGTTTTCCTTTAGGATATAGCTTTCAATCAGACCGATCTGTATCTAGACTGAATACTTGACTGCCGAAAACCTTTAAGTGAGATAAGTTTGGTTTCCGGCCTGTCCATCTCTCATAAGTTGTTTGATCTTTTATAGCTGAAGTAAGAACTCTATTTTTGAGGTAATTAGCACAGTTCATTGCTTCTGCCCGAAACCTTTTTCCTATCTTCATATCTAACAACATACTTCTAGCACTATCACTTAGTGTTCTATTTAACCTTTCAGCTACCCCATTTTGTTCCGGGTTTTCTGGAACTGTCTTTTGGTGTTGGACCCCATCTTCCCTCAGAAAATCCTCAAACTGGTTAGAAGTATACTCTCCACCGTTGTCACTCCTTATTCTCTTGATTGGAGTTTCATGAAGTTTTTCACTCTATGCTTTATATTGTCTAAAACAATCCTGAGCTTCGGACTTGTTTTTCAAAAAAATACACTCGGGAATACCAAAACCAATCATCAGTGATAGTCATCATAAATCTCTTCCCCCCAGTGAGGGCACTTTAGCTGGTCCCCAAATATCTGTGTGTACTAGATCTAGAATTTTTTCTCCCTTATAGGTGGTTGTTTTAGGAAAGGGTAATCTGTGTGTTTACCTTGAGCACATCCACTACAATCACTTATATTATCATTCTCACTAAACTTAATCCCTTCCACCACTCCCATCTTTTTCATCTCTCTTAACTTGTCTAGATTCACATGCCCAAGCCTCTTATGCCACATCATAATATCATGAACACCAGCATAATAAAGTTTCTTCATTTCATTACTTAAAACCAGCCTAAACATCCCATGGCTACCTTTCTCAGCAATGATATATACGTCCTCCTCAAAACTAGCAGTAAAGACTCCTTCCCTAGTGCTAGTAAAAAAACCCTTATCATCTAATACAGATGTAGAGATGAGGATTTTGTTCAGCTCTGGAATAAACAATACATCGAAAAATGTTACTATGGATGTCTTTCCTTCTACTAACACTTTCAAATCTTCGATCCTACAAGAGTAGTGGTGACTATCCTCCCATCCCCGTACTCTATCTCTACGGTGGGAATATTTCTTATCTTAGTGAACAGGTGCCTATCCTTACACATGTGCATTGAGGCACCTGAATCTACAATCCAGCCTGCTTCACCTTTTAATCCACCGTAAGCACATTTTTGGCTTCGTGGTATTTTGACCTCGTTTTTCGCCTCCAACTACTCATTTAAAAGGAGCTCATCGTCCTCGTCCTCGGATTGCGCCTCATGTACCTGTGTCACAAGGGCCTTTTTCTTTCCTCTCGGGGTACCACCGGTCTGCCCCTCCTTTAACCGAAGCTCGGTTAGCTTAGTGCACTCTGCTAATAGTGCCGAGGTTTCTTACAAAAATGACATAAACCTTTGGGAGCCCTTGGTTCGAACTCGTCATTCTGATTTTTCTGCTCCCTCCCCCCATAGTTTCTGACCGGTTTCCGAGAATCCTTGTTACTCCAATCGGTGGCAGTTGCCAAGGCTTGGCCACTCTTTCCTCCCCTTCGGATCTCAATCGTATTCTCCTAAACGAGAATCATCCCTACCACTGAGTTCCATATCCACCTTGAGTCCGGCAAGTCCTGCACACGGTTGACTATGTTCTCGAACTCATCGGGTAACTTCATCATTAAACTGTTAACCTTTTTTTTTCACTAACATCTTTTCCGGCACTCTCTAGCTCCATGAAGAGTGTAGCAAGCTCATTACAAAAATCCAACATCTTCCCCCCTTTGTATACATACTCCTTAACTCTTTGATCAGCCAACTGTTGTTGCTGAATCGTACCACTTCGGTACACCTCTATGAGAGCCATCCAAAGATCGGATGCCCTTTCTACCTACAAATGAGGACATGCAAGTCCTTGAGTGAGATGGCGTAGGATGAAGTGCTTTGCCGCCATATTGTTGAAGTCTCGGGTTTCAGTATCATTCTCCTCGTTCCTCAGAATAGGTGACAACAATGCTGAACCAGTTGTTATTGGTGTGGTCGCCTCCTTCTCTTTTCCTTTGTCCACCACCTCTCCTTCTTTTGTTTCCTCCATTGAAGGTGAATCCTTTTTTCTAGTGAATGTGCTTCCTCCAAACCCTGGAGGAATTCCAAGACTTGATGGACGCCCCAACCGTCCACTCACTGTTCCCCAAAACCTTTTTTCGCATAGAGCTCCTATCATCATACTTTCCCAGTATATGAGCTAGTTCCATTAAAGATTGGTACCCTAGAAGGTGGGCCTATAACCTCAAACTCTGAGACCTCCATAAGTCCTCAGAGTGGACAGCTTCCAAGAAGCCTCTAGGATAACCTTGACCCGTTTGTGTTACAGCAAAAATAACTGCCACCCTGGCAGACAAAAACTCTGACCAACTTCACCCTTGGGAAGACAAGACTCTCTTGAGTCGATAGCAAAAAGAATCTTTGAATTTGCTCCCCTGAGAAGTAAGTTATGGAGGGTCAAAGTTGACCTTTTGTATAGAAGTTCTCTGGGAGAGAGGGTCCTATCTCCTAATTTTTCTAAGTCCTATCTCTCTCACAGACTCTATCTACTGATGTACGGAGCGAATCAGAATGCAGCTCCGTACACAAAAGTACAGTTGCCGCTGTACTTTCTGTAAGAACATCGTACGACATGGCCTAAATGTCGACACGTGGTATGTCCAGATTCGTTCCCGTAATCCTCGGAGATGCCGCGATCCAATGTTATTCCGTCACGTGTCGTCCGCTGAATCTTTTTAATCCTCTATCCTGGGAGAGAGGGTCTCTTGAAGATATGTTTTCCAGTTGAAACTGGGAGGTATTGAATGAAGAGTCCCCTCGTTTAAGTTTCTAAGAAAAACGATAGCTGAGTTCTCTCAGAACAGAAGGGTTCCCACTTCAACCAGTCTCAAAAACAGACGGTCCCACCGTCAATAAAAAC